>OZ005655.1:262624888-262854719 GCA_963930645.1 Salticus scenicus | reverse complement strand
TTAAAAGATTTTTATTTGTTTCTATTTATTAAACATTGAATAGTAAAATACATCACTTCATTCGAAGAAAATTAAACAGCTTGAATCATATGAACCCTACAATACAATGTTAAATTACAAAAATCTAGGTACCAAAATAAAAGAATAATAGTAATAACGATAATAATATTAATAGCGGTTTTTTTAAAAAAAGTGTTTAATATTTAAGAAAAAGAATTATCTACTTCTTGTTGGGTATATTTTTATTTTATACAGTAAGCCCCGCATGAAAGTGTTACTATAAGGTTTTACATTTAATTTTAGGCGTACAAACCAACAATAGATAATATACAAAAATATAGATAACAAGATTTAAACTAAAATCTGAGAAAGGATATTTAATATTTTCGCGACTGCTGATGTAGTTTCACGTCATTTGGAAATCTGTAACTCCTCCAGTGGGCGTATCTTTCACAATTTGTGTGTTACGATATTTCTTAAGAAGTTTCCTTATATTCATATTTATATAAACAAAATAGTATGAAACAAATACTTTCACTTGAAAGGGTATAATTATTGTGTATATTCATATGAAAATAAGTATGGATATAGGAAAAACGGTTTCCTATTGCCTAGAACGAATATTCCCCGTTCTGCAGTCGTTTACTGTACTTGAATTCTTAATTTTAAATGCGTAAAATCTATATCTTTCAAAGTTATGATTAGAATAATATCGAAAATGAATAATATTGCGCTTTGTTTCAATAATAGATTTTAAAAACCTTAAAAAAAAAAACAAAATCCACTATATTATTTGGTATTAAAAAAAAACATTTAATAAAAAGTTTATATTTTATTATGTTACGTCATGCGATAAAATTTAAATAGCATAAACGGTAGAGTAAACGAATGCGAAAATGTCACAACAAGATTAAAACAGAAAATATGTTTCAAAAAATCTGATAAAAATTAATTATATTAATTTAAAAGAAAGCAAAAACTAAAGTATTTTTCACTGCATATTGCTCTTTCAAATAATAATCCTCGTCCTACCGCATTTTCTAAATCATGATATATAACTTGAGATGCACGAATCCTAGAATATTCAAGTTAAAAACAAAAGACAAAAGGGATAAAATAGAATTTTAGCAGTGAGAAACTAGAAAAAGTTATGTAATATTTAAGAGCAAAGACTTAACATTTCAGAATCAAGTAAACTCCTTTTTGCAACGAAAGCCATGCCTTTACAGAATTTTTCTAAAACTTTACATTATAAAACAAAATTATTTTACATACTTCCAATTAAATCATTTAAATTTGTCTTCAGCATTCAATGTAGTAAATGCCATTGACATTTATGCATACCAGCGTCACATATAGAGTCATATACGATTATGCAAACTTGTTTTTTTAATACTGTTTCCGCAACATAGAGGCGGGGCTACATTTCTTTTGGAATTCTTTCCCAATCTCTTGCCTGCATTGCGATAATTTTATAAAAAATAAGCCAATTTGTATAATAAACATCGAAATGTTCCTTAGAAAACAAAAATAATAACATAAAGGTAAATTAAAATAGTTTTTCGTCAAAGTGTATAGAAATATTGACTCACAGAGGATACAAATTATAACAAGTGACCCCCTAACAACAGTAAAAAATGGAATATCACTGTAACTCAAAAAATAATGTTAGGAACGAGCTGTAAATTTGGAAACCCATGTTTTTCATGATGCCCGTTCTATTCGTGCAAAAATTAACATAGGGCATAACTCATAATTTTTTCAAATATGAATTTATTAATAATTTTCATAATTCAAAAAATGTTTTTTTAGCAAAAATTTGCATGGAATATGTTTGGGTCATTTCATTCTAACGAATAAACAAAACAGAATTTAAATATCATAATTATTTCGGAGGATATGATTTAATGTTTGTCACATTCATTTAACATTAGCATCCCCAAACTTTGAGAGCTTATAACTCTATGAAAAATTGAGCGAAATATATAAACTATACCTTTTTCTGTGATGATTTGATCCAAAGAATTCAAATAAATTATAAAAAAGAGGGGTTACTATTGAAAAAAATGAAGTTGATGTCAGTTTTAATATGTAGACGACCCCCTAAGTAAAATCTAACTAAAACATTATAAACTAGACGTTATTACAAACTGATCGGTACCAGTCGCATGTTTGTACGATAATTTACGGCGAAAGTTGGTGGGGGAGGGCGGTTTTTTTTTTTTTTTTTTTTTTTTGGCTGACTGTACACTAACAGAGAGCTTTAATACTTGTCATATTATTAAAACCACTGAAATAAAAAATATAGACTCATACCACAAAGAATAACACAAGCGTTTTATTATAAATTATTTAAGTACTGATATATGTGAACAATTTATCTGGTTGAGAAAAAGCAGGGGGGTGCCATTTCATAGATGCGCGAACTTTTAGCTATTTGAGATTTCTCGCGCACTACGTCATAAGGCGAATGGATCAAATCTTGTTTACATCGTTTACATTTGAAATAAATGTGTTTTGACTGGGATGTATATTAGCAATAGATAGATTGCTCATAAAATCAAAGCATGTAAGTAATATATCATCGAGTATATTATATCATACATTTTCAAGATCAGAAGTAATAAATCAAAGGGATATTAAATTAGCAATAATCATGTAATAAGTATGTTTGGTAAATGTTTATGCTACTTCCCTTCGATTTTCAAGTATACTCTTTTGAAAGCTGACAGTAGCCAATGCCTGTTGTCTGCTGTCAAAAGTGATATATATATTTTTTTTATTCAAATAGGGTTTTGCTGGAAATATTTGTTTTATAAAGTGTGCTAAAGTTTTGTCAGATCTGCGTTTTTGTACCAGCCTTCTACTGTAACTGTTTTTGTTTTATGAACTGTGCTACCATCATGTTAGAACAGTGGACCCATGTCAGACCTCTGTCTCAGAATCTTTTGTGACTTTTTGTTTTTAAACTGTGCTGTCATAATGTTAGAACCGCCACACATATAATTTTTTTTCTGGATTGTGTTTTAATAATTGCATTTCCCTCTTTTTTGACTAAAAGAAAAAAAAAGTGATTTTGAATCCATTCTCATTCATATGAAGCTTTTCTGTACATTCATATTGCTTACCGCTAGAGTACTGCAAGACAAGTTAGCTGTATATTTTTTTATCAGGTACTGAAGGCATATTGCTGATTACATATATGTATATGATACATACATGCATATTATTGATTGCTGCAGTACAAAATTTCATGCAAAGTGAAGTATAATCATCTCTCAAAAATCCACAATTCTCTGAAAGTAATATTCTGTATATAATTTGTAATGTAAACAAACACTGTCATAACTGATTTGTTGATTAGTGGATCGCAAAAATTCAGCTGTATTAGGAGATAAATCAATTATTAATTTGTGCTGGTGAATCACCAATCACTCAGCATGTTACAGTACACTTGGAATTCAACAACCAAAAATTCGGTAAGTGATTTTCGCACCCTTCTAATTTCTGTTATTAAGGAACCTATTTTATTTGTAAACTGATACTAATAATTATTTTGAAATATATTGTTATGCTGAAACTTTTTTTTAAATGGGGAAATAATAAATTTAATATGAGTTTACAGTCTGACATAAATATTAAATTCTCCTATTCCCAATATTTAGTTTGTTTTTAATATTAAAATTGATAACAATATTGAAGTATTTAAAAGGTAAACAAAGATATCATAATATTACAGATAACTGAATATATTATGTATCTCTTTTTAAATTGAAAATTATAAGTTTTTATTTTGAACAAACTATTTTAAAGAATGTATTTTTATTTCATTTTTACTTATAAAATTAAAATTCATAATTTTACTGAAATATCTGAAATGTAAACAAACAAATCACGCTAGTACAGCAAAATTTATATATTTTAGATTTTTTTAAACAAATACGTGCGCTTTCTTTTGAGCAAAACATTTAAATAACTGCATTTTTCTTTCATTTCATTTTAATATAATTGAAATTCATCGTCTTATTGAAGTAATTCATGATAATGTTGAAGTATTTAAAAGGTTAACAAATATATCATAATATTACAGATAACTTCATATATTGTGTATTTCTTTTTAAATTGAAAAATATAAGTGTTTTATTTTGAACAAATATTTAAAAAAATGTGCTTATATTTCATTTTTACTCATAAAATTAAAATTCATAATTTTACTGAAATATCTGAAATGTAAACAAACATATCGCGATCGTACAGTAAAATGTATATATTTTACATTCTTTTAAAAAAATATGTGTGCTTTCTTTTGAGTAAAACAATTAAATAACTGCATTTTTATTTAATTTAATTTTAATATAATTCAAATTCATCGTTTTAGTTTGGTTTGGTTTGGTTTGATGAGTACTGAGATTTATTGCTTGCCTCTAAGGCCGCTTATATCTCGAAAAATCCACACCACAAGGGTTTACAAGTTTTTATTATACAAGTACACAATATTTTGAAGACATAAGACAACACAAACATCCATGCCCGCACCAGGATTCGAACCTGGGACCAGTAGATTCGGAAGGCAGTGTCCTACCGACCGAACCACCTGGCCGGCTCATCGTTTTATTAAAATATTATAAATGTAAACAAATGCATAGCAATGTTGCCGAAAACGCGAAAGCTTTATAATTTTTTATGAACTTATATGTATTTAAAATAAATATTTTAACGAATGTACAGTCACCCCAAAAAAAAAACGCCACCCCCCCACCTAATTTTGCCGTAAATTATCGTAGAAACATGCGACTGGTACCAATCAGTTTGTAATAACGTCTAGTTTATAATGTTATAGTTAGATTTTACTTAGGGGGTCGTCTACATATTAAAACTGAGATCAACTTCATTTTTTTCAATGGTAACCCCCATTTTTTATAATTTATTTGAATTCTTTGGATCAAATCATCACGGAAAATGGTATAGTTTATATATTTCGCTCAATTTTTCATAGAGTTATAAGCTGTCAAAGTTTGGGGGTGCTAATGTTAAATGAATGTGACAAACATTAAATCATATCTTCCGAAATAATTATGATATTTAAATTCTGTTTTTTTTATTCGTTAGAATGAAGTGACCCAAACATATTCCATGAAAATTTTTGCTAAAAAAACATTTTTTGAATTATGAAAATTATTAATAAATTCATATTTGAAAAAATTATGAATTATAACCTATGTTAATTTTTGGCCGAATAGAACGGGCATCATCAAAAACATGGGTTTCCAAATTTACAGCTCGTTCCTAACATTATTTTTTGAGTTACAGTGATATTTCACTTTTTATTCCTGTTAGGGGGCCGTCACTTGTTACAATCTGTATCTTCTATAAGTAAATTTTTGTATATAATTTGACGGAAAACTATTTTAATTTACCTTTATGTTATTTTTATTGTTTCCTAAGCAATATTTCGATGTTTATTATACAGATTGGCATACTTTTGTAAAGTTATCACAATGTAGGCGAGGGATTGTGAAAGAATTTCAAAAGAAAAGAAGCTCCGCCTCTGATTCGCTGAAACACTATTTAAAAAAAAACACTAATTTGCATATTCCTATTTGACTCTATATGTGACGCTGGTATGCACAAATCACAATGGTATTTACTACATCGATTATTGAAGACAAAACTTAAATGAATGAATTACAAATATGCAAAACTATTTTGTTTTGAATTATAAAGTTTTAGAAAATTTGTGAAAAGGCGTGGCTTACGGTACAAGGGAGGAATACATCCGACCCTAATATGTTAAGACTTTCTTCATAACTATTAAATATCTTTTTCTAGTTTTTTCGCTGCTAAAATTCTATTTTAACCCTGTTACATTTTTTTCGCATTTCAATATTCAGGAGTACGTACACCACTAGTTATCTATCACCACCTATCATGTTTTAGAAAACACGGTAGAGCGAAACTGATTGCATGAAACAGCAATTATGCATTCGACAATCGTTTTTTTATTATTATTATGAATATTTAATAATTTTAAAAAGATTTTTTACCATAAATTTTCTGTTTAAATTTTGTTTTGACATATTTCCATTTGGTTACTGTACCGTTTGTAAGCTTTGTGTTATTTAAAATTTATCCCATAGTGTAACATAATAAAATATCAAATTTCTATTAAAAGTTTTTTAATACAGAATCAAATAGTGAAAAATTGCTTTATTATTATTTTTTTTTTTTAAGTTTATAAGATCTATTATTGGAACATATCTCAATAGTATTTATTTTCAATTTTCTAATCACGAAATCAAAGTCACATTTATTATGGAATAAAAATTTAAAACAAAGGAATTGTCTTATTACTTTCAAATATATAGATATTGATCTTACAGAATCCTGAAATTTCATTTAAAAGACTTTAAACGTCTAAATTTAAAAATTCAAAATAAAATAAATTAATCTAAATGCTTTTAAAGTTGAAACGGGAAGATTTCAAAATATATGAAAATTGGCATTTGTGATTTGAACATTTTGGTGCGGCAGATATTAAAAACAATATTTTTATGATGAGCTGAACCTGAGCTTAAGAGAGGGCGGATCCAGCTATTTAGCATGAGTGATATCACCTGACTAAAACCAGAATAAACAACATTTTAATTTATTCCGGCGTATTTTTAGCCCACTGTTATTCTTTTTTTTTCTTTTCTTTTTTTTCAAATTTCAACACTAGCTACAGTACGCTTACGTCCTATTTACATTAAGCCTTGATATGGAAGCTATGTTGCTGTTTTTCGATGCTGCGAAATTTACAAAATATATTTGTGTTAATATACTATACAGATAGAAGAATAATTATATAATATCAACAAATCTTCTTTAATCAATATGTTTATATACATTACTGTATGGAAATGTTTATATATGAATATTGTATTTATTTTTAATGAGAGATATAAACAAAAAATACTGAAAAAAAAAGAAGAAAATGTGTTATAAATTTTTATAAATCAAGCAAAATATATATGCATACTTGCCAACCTAACCCGTAACATTGTTAGTTCCCGCCCCTGTGTGTACACAATTTAATTTTTAGAGTAATTAACTTCAAATACATTTACGATTAACTCATTGAGCGCCACGCGAATTCTTATGGAAATCCCATTCAGGCGATACGTGCTGCTTAGAAGCGTGTTATGTTTATCGAGTTTCAATAAACCCCATTAGGCCTTAACGATATAATCCTATAAAAATCCTATTAAAAAAAAAAAAAAAACATGAAGTAAATTTTAAATAAATTGTCAGTAATTACTTAAAACTATGTAAGTTCTGTAGTTTTATATCATATTTTACACTGCCGGCTGACTTAGCCTAAATGGAAAGATCAGTGTCAGCCACCGATGGCTGACACGGCTCTAAAAAGACTGATGTGAAAAAAATGTACGGAAAGGGGCGGGACCAGTAATCTTCCGGGATAGGTTGACAAGAATGTATATACATAGAGCAATGCCAGAAAATGTTCTTTATTTTTCATGAACCAGATGAATGGTACTTTTTTTCTGAATAGTCTATGTATTAAATATAATGCTGCTTTAAATACCCTTTAAATGAAAAGTTTTATTATATAAAGTAATTTTCTGGCACTCTACAGCTCCCAAATGACACACAATACAAAACCCCGCCTTTTTCCAGTGTTTAAAGGGTATTAACGTTTAATATGCTTTATATTCGTTTTGATCTTTCCTTCTCCTCCTTATCTTCTTCTTTTTTCCTTAAAAAAAAAAAGAGTTATGTAACATTTTGACCTTTTCAAGTGAAGATTTAGGTTAAGGGTAGTCAGCCTTTCTACACCCACAGTCCACTTCGGTATGTGTGTTAAAGTGTAGAATTTTAGAACATCCCATTAAGTAGTAGGATTTATTATTTTGCATATTAATTTGTTACACATTATAAAATATAAAAGAAAAAGAATATCGTGGAGATTTATGCAAAAGTTTTTAATAATGTCATGAAAAAAAAAATAATAATTAATTAATTAAATAAATAAATAAATAAAAATAAAAAAAATCTGTTTTAATATTTTAAAAAAGTCAATTAAAGAAAATGAAAGTACTGCAGTATCAGAACAAACTCCCATTGTCACTGTGAAACGGCCGTGGGAACCAGGTTGAGTGCCGCCATTTCAGACAATTATACGGCAGCTTGAGTTAAAATAATTTTGAATTTTCAAACAAATTTAAAACCATTCATCTTTTTTTTTTTTTTTTTTCCCTTTTGATAGATATTTTAATAGCTATTCAAGCTATTTAATTTTCTTCGTATGAAGTGAACTATCTGATGTTTAATCAATAGAAACCAATAAAAATCTTTTAATTCATAAACTAACTCAGAAAGTTCTGTGAATTAGTAATTTTTTTTTATTTTATAATTAACATTTCTGAAATTTTTTTCCGGTGTAAAACATAATAAATAATGTATCCTGGGTGGTAGATCGTGATTTATATTTTCTAAATGTATAGACGGACCCCTAATACATTTTCACGTGTAACTCTATTTAAAATTAATTTAAGGTATATAAATAGGTATGTTTTTCGAACCGCCTTGATCTCAGAAATCTGAATATGAAGTCAAAAATAGGGGTTGCCATTGAAGAAAATGAAGTTAATGCCAGTTTTAATATGTAGACGACCCCTTAGGCAAAATTTAACTATACCGTTATAAACTAGACGTTATTACAAATCGATCGGTACCAGTCAAATGTTTCTACGATAATTTACGGCGAAATTAGGTGGGGGGGTGGCGTTTTTTTTTTGGGTGACTGTACAGTCACCCAAAAAAAAAACGCCACCCCCCCACCTAATTTTGCCGTAAATTATCGTAGAAACATGCGACTGGTACCAATCAGTTTGTAATAACGTCTAGTTTATAATGTTATAGTTAGATTTTACTTAGGGGGGTGTCTACATATTAAAACTGACATCAACTTCATTTTTTTCAATGGTAACCCCCATTTTTTATAATTTATTTGAATTCTTTGGATGAAATCATCACGGAAAATGGTATAGTTTATATATTTCGCTCAATTTTTCATAGAGTTATAAGCTGTCAAAGTTTGGGGGTGCTAATGTTAAATGAATGTGACAAACATTAAATCATATCTTCCGAAATAATTATGATATTTAAATTCTGTTTTTTTTTATTCGTTAGAATGAAGTAACCCAAACATATTCCATGCAAATTTTTGCTAAAAAAACATTTTTTGAATTATGAAAATTATTAATAAATTCATATTTGAAAAAATTATGAATTATGACCTATGTTAATTTTTGCACGAATAGAACGGGCATCATCAAAAACATAGGTTTCCAAATTTACAGCTCGTTCCTAACATTATTTTTTGAGTTACAGTGATATTTCACTTTTTATTCCTGTTAGGGGGCCGTCACTTGTTATAATCTGTATCCTCTATAAGTAAATGTTTGTATATAATTTGACGGAAAACTATTTTAATTTACCTTTATGTTATTTTTATTGTTTCCTAAGCAATATTTCGATGTTTATTATACAAATTGGCATATTTTTGTAAAGTTATCACAATGTAGGCGAGGGATTGTGAAAGAATTTCAAAAGAAAAGAAGCTCCGCCTCTGATTCGCTGAAACACAATTTAAAAAAAAAGACAAATTTGCATATTCCTATTTGACTCTATATGTGACGCTGGTATGCATAAATCACAATGGTATTTACTACATCGATTATTGAAGACAAAACTTAAATGATTTAATTACAAATATGCAAAATTATTTTGCTTTATATTATAAAGTTTTAGAAAATTTGTGAAAAGGCGTGGCTATTTACATTAAGCCTTGATATGGAAGCTATGTTGCTGTTTTTCGATGCTGCGAAATTTACAAAATATATTTTTGTTAATATACTATACAGATAGAAGAATAATTATATAATATCAACAAATCTTCTTTAATCAATATGTTTATATACATTACTGTATGGAAATGTTTATATATGAATATTGTATTTATTTTTAACGAGAGATATAAACACAAAATACTAAAAAAAAAGAAGAAAATGTGTTATAAATTTTTATAAATCAAGCAAAATATATATGCATACTTGCCAACCTAACCCGTAACATTGTTAGTTCCCGCCCCTGTGTGTACACAATTTAATTTTTAGAGTAATTAACTTCAAATACATTTACGATTAACTCATTGAGCGCCACGCGAATTCTTATGGAAATCCCATTCAGGCCACACGTGCTGCTTAGAAGCGTGTTATGTTTATAGAGTTTCAATAAACCCCATTAGGCCTTAACGATATAATCCTATAAAAATCCTATTAAAAAAAAAAAAAAAAACATGAAGTAAATTTTAAATAAATTGTCAGTAATTACTTAAAACTATGTAAGTTCTGTAGTTTTATATCATATTTTACACTGCCGGCTGACTTAGCCTAAATGGAAAGATCAGTGTCAGCCACCGATGGCTGACACGGCTCTAAAAAGACTGATTTGAAAAAAATGTACGGAAAGGGGCGGGACCAGTAATCTTCCGGGATAGGTTCACAAGAATGTATATACATAGAGCAATGCCAGAAAATGTTCTTTATTTTTCATGAACCAGATGAATGGTATTTTTTTTCTGAATAGTCTATGTATTAAATATAATGCTGCTTTAAATACCCTTTAAATGAAAAGTTTTATTACATAAAGTAATTTTCTGGCACTCTACAGCTCCCAAATGACACACAATACAAAACCCCGCCTTTTTCCAGTGTTTAAAGGGTATTAACGTTTAATATGCTTTATATTCGTTTTGATCTTTCTTTCTCCTCCTTATCTTCTTCTTTTTTCCTTAAAAAAAAAAAAAAAAAAAAAGAGTTATGTAACATTTTGACCTTTTCAAGTGAAGATTTAGATTAAGGGTTGTCAGCCTTTCTACACCCACCGTCCACTTCGGTATTTGTGTTAAAGTGTAGAATTTTAGAACATCCCATTAAGTAGTCGGATTTATTATTTTACATATTAATTTGTTACACATTATAAAATATAAAAGCAAAAGAATATCGTGGAGATTTATGTAAAAGTTTTTAATAATGTCATGAAAAAAAGTAATAATAATTAATTAAAAAAATAAATAAATAAAAATAAAAAAATCTGTTTTAATATTTTAAAAAAGTCAATTAAAGAAAATGAAAGTACTGCAGTATCAGAACAAACTCCCATTGTCACTGTGAAACGGCCGTGGGAACCAGGTTGAGTGCCGCCGTTTCAGACAATTATACGGCAGCTTGACTTAAAATAATTTTGAATTTTCAAACAAATTTAAAACCATTCATCTTTTTTTCTTTTTCTTTTGATAGATATTTTAATATCTATTCAAGCTATTTAATTTTCTTCGTATGAAGTGAACTATCTGATGTTTAATCAATAGAAACCAATAAAAATCTTTCAATTCATAAACTAACTCAGAAAGTTCTGTGAATTAGTCATTTTTTTTATTTTATAATTAACATTTCTGAAATTTTTTTCCGGTGTGAAACTTAATAAATAATGTATACTGGGTGGTAGATCGTGATTTATATTTTCTAAATGTATAGACGGACCCCTAATACATTTTCACGTGTAACTCTATTTAAAATTGATTTAAGGTATATAAATAGGTATGTTTTTCGAACTGCCTTGATCTCAGAAATCTGAATATGAAGTCAAAAATAGGAGTTGCCATTGAAAAAAATGAAGTTAAAGCCAGTTTTAATATGTAGACGACCCCTTAGGCAAAATTTAACTATACCGTTATAAACTAGACGTTATTACAAATCGATCGATACCAGTCAAATGTTTCTACGATAATTTACGGCGAAATTAGGTGGGGGGGTGGCGTTTTTTTTTTGGGTGACTGTACTTTTATTCATGTAATACCGTTCTTGATTTTCGTTTTTGGGTAATATTTATATCAGATTACAGGATATATTTTTTAGTAAGTAATAGCTAGCTGTAGGATAACAGCTGTATATCTTGTATCGTAGTTTGTTTCTGTCTTTCGCCTTGTGACGTTTCACTTCTGCTAGCTTCTGATTGGCTACTCTTCAAATGGCCCAACCTTATGATATAAGAACCTCGAGGAAAAGCAAGCTACAATGATGCTATAAATGCAGCATTGAAATCGCTAATGGATAGAGGTAAAGGTGGTATCGTTTAAAGCACTGGTGCATAGGAATTAAGCTGGTGGCAGATTTTTTGTTTTTCGTTCTATATACGGGACATCAGAAATCTTCCAAAAATTAATGCTACAAAATTAGGAAACACTCTTCTGCATTCTAATACATCCAGCTGAAATAATATTGCTTCAACTGCAGGCATATATTAATTATGTATTTAAGTTAGAATAATTAATAAACAATTTAAATATCAATTATGCAAATAGATGCCTGAACAATTGGTAAATGCGAAAAAGAAAACTGAAGATATTTAAACATTTTTCTTTTACACGTAACTATATAATTAAAATATATACAAGTACATTTTTAAATTATATAGTTACGTGTGAGAGAAAAAAATAACATAAATGCATGTAAAAACAGAAAAATATTACCTTTATTAGTTATATTTTTCTACGGAAATTCTCCGTCATATCAAATCCGACAAGCAGCCATTTTAAAGGCTTAAAGATAATAATATTTAATGCTTTAAAAAATGCTGCCGGCTAAATTAAATTATTAGATTATTATACATGCTTTCAAATTACACTAATGCATAAAAATGCGTAATGAATGTAAGGTGTGAGCTATCACACATCTCTTTAAGTGTCAAAAGCTCGAAATTGCATCTAGCTGACCATGGAGTGTTGGTCACCTTTATTAGTCAAGAGTCAAGGTCACCAGTTCGATCTAGAGAACCTCCAAAGAGAGATACGACAAGTGATGAAATTATGCTCATAGCACACATTTTTTCTACTAAACTGGGTTCTAGTAAAAAAATTCGAACCTTCTCAGGGGAATATCAGCAATAAAAAATTTACCGATATCGTTGATTTATGGTAATAATCTTTTACTTTAGCTATAGTTTCGGCACAGTGCTTTAGAGCCATCAAAAACACATTTAACTGCGGATTTTTGTCAAAATTATTTTCAAACCAATGATAAAATGCACGCAACACAGTACTTTACAAGTTAAAATCATAAGTCAAAAGACTTAATTTAAAAGTTTACAATATGAAAATATAAAAACTTGACAGCGTTTCATCCTAGCATCATTGCTTATGGACTTCTTCAGGTCTAGTTCTCGGGATGTTAGCGACTTGATCTTTTAATAAGTGTAGAATAGGTTGCAACATTTTCGCCATGTCTCTAGAGTGTGTGTAATTAATAGCGCGTTTATCATATTTAATTATTTGTAATTTTTCTTGAATTTCAAGTTTAATCAGAATGGGGGGGATGTTGTTATTATTTTAGCTTGATAGTTTTGCTTCCCTCCCCCCCTAAAATATAATCTTTAAGGGCTGTATTACCGTACGGAGAGCGTAATGAATATTGATGGTAAGAAATTCGTTTGAATTCAAACACAAAAAGAAGAAAAGTGATAATCCAACTATATTTCCTTTTCCTTTCCTTTTCTTTCTTTTTTTTTTTTTAAGTCACTCTCTCTCTCTATCTATCTATCTCTACCCCCCCCCCTTTTTTTTTAATGGACATTTTGAGTAAGAACTGAACAATTACTATTACAATAGTAATTTGTAATTTTTTTTCTTTTAATATATAAAGAGAATAAAACATTTTTTGTTTTTAAACTGTTTTTAATTTGATTTTAAATTCGTTTTTAATTTGATTTTTTCTACTTCAACAAAATCACTGAGACTCCTTTCCATAATTTTAATGTCTTACTTTAAAATATCAATTGTTTTTATTTCTTTTAAACATGCCTAGATATGAATTAATTTTAAAGTTATTATAGCTTAAAATAAATGATGAACACAGATCTACTTCTTTTAGCTTAGTTGTTACAACCCCTCCTTTTTTTCCTCTCTGATCCATCCACAAATTTATTAATTTTGGAGTTTTTTCCTTAAATGGTCATAGAAATATATATTGTAATGACCCCCCCCCCCCTTTCTTCACGGAATCTTCTTATCGGGGTCTCATGGTCTTGACTGACAGAAGAGACACGGTGTCTGCCTTAGTGACAGGATTTGGATGCTGACTTGCTCTTAGAGTGTTACCGACGCCCTTGAATCCCGATTTCACGCTGTCGTTTGATGCTTCCGATGTCCAGCGAACTCATCAAGGAGTGACCGACACGATAGAGCCAAGCTAACGGTCAAGCGACTGGCCGACGAAAGTCCTTAGGTGTAGGCTGGAACACTGGGAACCTATGAGGGCCTGAATGCATCAAGGGTGTTGACCCGCCCCCCTCTCTCGAGGTCAGGAGCGGAGAACAGGACAGATAGATTATCTGTAGACTTGAGAGTAGACGGATGATATGGTAGATCTGGAAAGGCAGGGAGCCTGATATGAACTTTACGTTCAATTGCTTGTTTTAATCAGGAATGATGCCTATTTATGTTTTACTATATATTTTTGTAATGTAAATAGATTACAGATGTTTCTAATTAAACGAGAAAATACAATATAAGGGCTCAGTTTTATTCCTGCCTAATCATTAAATTTTTACTTATTAGCTGTTTAACGGGACACTACCACAGCTAAGTTAAATGGTGGCAGCTACTTGCGATTCATTTGAACTACAGTTAAAGTTCATGATCCCATGCCACTCTTCAATATGCAAAGTGGATAATTAAAAAAAAACGCTTTTCATATATTTGATGCCATGTTGACGAGGAGGACGAGCGACGAATCATCGTTCCAGTGGTCCAAAAAGTCAACAAAAATAGGTGAGTCTCAATTTATTTCCTACGGAGAGGTCATTGAGTTAAGGATTTTTTTTTTTTTTTTTTTTTAATTATCGCAGGTTTTAAAAATTGGGAGTTTATAAAGGTAATTATTTAGTTTTGTCTAAATGTTGTAGAGTAGTGAAATATGTATTTCAATGGCATTGATTTTTTATATTTTTTAATTATGTTTGAATTGTTTTAAAATATATTTTTAAATTAACTTACTAGCTTTTATGTATATGAGAATTAATCGCGATAAACTCAATTTTAAACAGAAAAAATATAATCTGATTTTAGAGACAATTTTTTTTTTTTTTTTTTTTTTTTAAGTGATTTGAAAATTGAGTTTAATATTATAGAAATTTTTTAATAATTTTTGAATTTATGCGTGAATTCAAACTGAAACTAGTAAAATTGATTTTTATTTAACTTTAGCGGAAATTGCTAAAGATTAGAAAATCTTTGCACTTAAAAATTTTATGATATAAAAATAGATAAATTAAGACTGAAATTAACGGGATTTGTTAATTGGAAAATCAGCCATAATTTATGTTTTCTTACTATTCAAGTGAGTGGATAGGAGAGTTAAGGTTTTTAATATCTGGTGATAATTTGAAAAAATGATGCTGAATGTTTGATATATCTCTTTACTGTTTATTTAATGCACTTTTTGTATCTATTGCATTGCATAACATTTTGTGTATAATTTTAAATTCAAGTATAGAATTAGGAAATTTTTAGATTATTAGGATTCAGTTGAATTTATTATTTCGAGCAAAATGGCTGTTTTTTAAAGATGTTCTTTGCGGTCAAAACCGAAATGTTTTGTTAGCGTTGGCTAGAGAATTTGACACAGATGTGTCAGAAAAGGATCGTATCAAGGTGATAAGACAAGCCATATTAGAAGCGCGGGATTACACCGAGAGAGCAGCTAAAATCTTCTTAGAGCATATTCTTAAACAGGAAAAAAAAACGCGTAGAAGGAGGAAATCAGGAGCGTCTAGATCGAATAGAACGAGAAAAACAGGAGCGGTTAGACCGAAAACAACGGGAAAAATTACGACTGCAGGGCGCGGTAGAAAATGTTAGTCTAAATTCTGGAAGCTCCGGGTCAGATTGTGTGACTGTGAATAAAGTGAATATAAAAGACGTAGTGCCTAAATTTGATCCAAAAGTTATAGATATAACTCTATATGTCATGATTTTCAAACGTCAGGCTCTGAAAGAGAATTTGGATGACAGCAAATGTGTTGCTCAGTTGTTTATTTTTGTTCTAACTGAAATCGCAGAATTAATGATTAAGGAACCAGTTGAAACAGCAGATGATTTTCAACATATAAAAAAAATTGTTAAAAAGATATAGGTTAGGTGCAAATACATTAAAGAAAAAATATGAGGTGCATACCCGTAAGTCCTCAACCTTGTGGTCAAGCATATATCGCGGATATTTTTCGACGTCTTTTACCAGGTGTATAAACTTAAATCCGCTGTTTGCGTATAGATGGCGCTAGTGAGTGTATTAACAGCGGACATTTAAATGTCTTATTGTTTTTGTATTAGTTTGACGTCTTTTCACATAAATCAGTGCAAATCGTTAGTGATTTCATATAAAAACATTAATTTTTCTTCGTGTAAACGTGTCTCGTTTTGTACCAAAAAAAGAGCATATGCGGGAAGCTCTGCTTTTCTTTTTCAATTTGAAGAAATCAGCTGCCGAATCGCATAGAATGCTTGTGGAAGCTTATGGTGACAGTGCTTTGTCAGAAACAACTTGCAGAGACTGATTTCGTCGGTTCAAAAATGGCTATTTTGACTGAAATGACAAAGAGCGTGAAAATCGGCCCCGAAAGTTTGACGACCATGAATTACAGGCTCTTTTGGACGAAGATGATACCCAATCGCAAAAAATGCTTGCCGAGAAGTTAGGTGTCACTCAACCAGCCATTTCTATCCGTCTACATGCCATGGGAAAGGCCTTATTATCAACAAAGACATGACAAACTGATTTTTCTTCATGATAACGCGCCAGCACACACGTCAAAATTGGTCCAAAATTATCTCAAAACACTTAACTGGGAGGTGTTACCCCATCCCGCTTAATTCACCAGACCTGGCTCCTTCTGATTATCACCTGTTTTCAACAATGGGCCATGCACTCGCCGAACAGCACTTCGTTTCTTACGAAGACGTTCGAAAATGGCTGGACGAGTGGTTTGCCTCAAAAGATAAGGAATTCTTTTGGCGTGGAATTCACCAATTTCCCGAAAGATGGGAAAAATGTATAGTTAGCGAGGGAAACTATTTTGAATAAAATTTTGTTTTGCTTTATATAGAAAATAAATGTGTTTTTATTATTAAAAAACAGCGGATTTAAGCTTATACACCTGGTAGATGTATCTGTTATCCTAGTGTTTACAACTTATAGATGTCTTTCAGATGTGATTGTACCGTTTGGGGTAGTAACAATCTATAATCTATTTTTTTTTCTTTAATACTTTTTACGATCCATAAAAATCTATGTATTTCAAAGAACTGACACACATAGTTCGACAAAGTATTAATTCTATTATTGAAAAATTGATATAAACTTAGTTACAATCATTACATTCTGAAGAATAAAATGGAAGATTATTTCTCACACCATAAATAATAAGAGAGAAGTTCAATTTATTAAAAATGAATTTGCTAAAAATATGATTCTATTTTACAAAATTTGAGTAGTTATGCTACTGAGTTGTCGAAATGACGTGAAAGAAAAGAATTTTAAGCAATCTTTGATCTGGTTTTACCAACGTCTTTTCGTATTATACAAATCCTACGAGCAAATTTGACATGTCCCTATTCGAGGTCCCAAGTGCATCGCTATTTTTCTCCTCGACGGGACTTTGAAATTATGTCCATTGAAAAACGTATTTTAAAAATGCAAAAGGCCAGTACTTATTTAATGAAAGAATTGTGATAATTAATTTTCTACTTTACAAATTTATTTGTTTTTAATCATATTACTGTCTTTAAATGAATTTTAGTTTTTATTGTGCCGTTTTGAAATAAATGTTTATGTTTAAACTATTTCTACCTATTTTTAAGAATTTATTTAAAAGAATTTTAACTATTACTATTATATATTTTAAAATAAATTTTTAAAAGCATTTAAAGATTTAAAAAAAAAAAATGGCTGTATTGGAACATCTATTTAATATATAACCGTAAAACCATATTAAAAATTAAATGTCATCCTAGATATTTTTACTTTTACCAAGAAAACCTTTATATTATTCAATATTGAATGAGGATCAAGTAGATGATAAATAAACAATTAAAAAATTGCATGATTTTTTAAAAGTCAAAATTTAAGCAATTTATGAATATTTTAAAAGAAATATCTTGTTCATTTAACAATCTATTTTATTATTTTATTAAAAATAATTTGTATTTTTAAATGTTTAAAATATTAATTAGAAATTTGTATTATTTATTTTTGTGAATAAATAATATTTGTTTAAATTTATGTCAAAATATTAAAAATATCTGTTTACTTGTAAAAATTTATATATTGCATGAAATATTCTTAAGTTTAAATAAAAATCAAATTTGTAATCACTATTGTTTTACATTTTAACTTGATTGATTTTGTTTCAAATCAAGTAGCTTAGACTCGTAAAATAAAAATAAAGGTTCTAACAATCAGCGCAATAAATAAAAATGTTAACTGATAGAAAACTACGTTCGCAAGGAAGAATAAAAAAATGATTTATTTAAACCGGAAATAATAAACTAAAAGTTTTGTATATTAAACTTGAAATTTAAATGGATTTTGAGGAATTATGAAGAAAAGCCTTGTTCTTGTAACTGAGGTGTCTGAGCGACGACTTGGACTGTGTCGTATAAAGTAAAATAGGAGGGCTACGACATTGATTGATATGGAATTATTTTCTGTTATCGCCATCGGAGATTAAAATTTGTAAAAAACTAATCTGGCAACATTGCTATGCAATCCTTATTTTTTGTCTGTTTAGTTCCTGTCGTTGAAAAGTTTTAAGTGTTAGAAATGTAAAGTTGCAATTTTTGTGGATACTATCAAAATTAAAAAATGACAGTGTCTGGTAAATTAGTTGAAGTGTGGATGCAGCGCGACTTATTTGGCCAGTTATTGTTACTAGTACATTAAATATGATGATACATTAAATACAGATGCTGTATCCATTACTTATCCATTAACTCCAGTTCTGTTAGCGATGTCTCACCTTGATGGAGCATTTTGTAAGACCGATAAATCGGTATTATTGAAAATATTGGAAAAGAATATTGACAATAATCCACCAGAAGCTTGCGACATTATGATATTCGATGGTTACTTTATCTTACGTGCGATGAGAGATGTTCCGTTGACCTTTGGTAGCACGAAATTATTGTCGTTTTTTCTAAATACAATCATAACAACATTCGATTGATATTTTCTTCCTTCAATAAAAGATCATGAGCATTCCTTTAGAAGAAGGACGCGGGGACCAAGTTTCGCTATAAACAGTCCTGATCAAACACAACCAGTGAATTTAGCTTGTGAATTAAAGAATATAAATTATAAAGATTCTTTAATTCAGTTTTTATGTAACGATTGGCAAAATGATTTCCACGCTTCCTTTATAGGTAAGAGAAGCGTTTTCGTTAATTATAAATCACGCTATAAAAATTTGAAAGAAAATGAAAGAATAGTGAGAAGCATAGAACGTCTGGATAGCTAAGAACACGAAGAAGCAGATACAAAAATAGTATTTCATGCTTGCCAATTGAATTTTGATGCAAATGCCACTCACTATAAGATGCTTTGATACCGATATTTTGATTATATTACTTGGAAATATTATGCATATCCAAAGTAAGTTGAAAATACGTATCCTGCTTGGAACAGGAGATATCCAAAACTACATGAATGTGGCTAAATTATATGCGGCTGTAGGTCAAAATTTGTGTGCATTGTTGCCCGGGTTCATGCTTTTACTGGATGTGACTTTAATCCTGCTTTTTACAGAAAAGGAAAGAAAGGCCATTTGATTTATTAAGAAATTCTCAACCTACATCAAGACATTTATTGACTTATCCAATTCTGATGACTATAATTTAGATGAACTAAAATATACAATTGAAGAATTCGTTTGTAAAATGTATAATCTAAAAAGCATTGTTGACGTCAATACAGCAAGAGTTGTAATATTTGAAAAAAATTACAAAATAAACAGGGAAAAAAAAAAAAAAAAAAAAAGATAAATTCACTTTGAAGTCAACGATTGACGGCCTTAATATTTCGTTCCTAAATACGGCAAACAGATTTTACGTTCAATAGATATTTCTAATTATGGATTAATGCATATAACTCTAATCCATCGACTTTATCACTTCTATATTAAGAATGGGAATTAAAAGAAGGAAAATACTGCTTTAACACGTTGAGCGCTACGCGAATTCTTAAGGAAATCTCAGGCTACGCACGCTGTTTAGAAAAGTGTTATGTGTACCGTGTTATTTTTAACCTTTTTCAATAAAGTCCATTAAAATGCCTTAATGATATAATCTTATAATAAATAAAAATTAAGTAAATTTTAAATAAATCTTTTGTAATTACTTAAAACAATGTATTTTTTTTTTTTTTTTTTTTTTTTTTTTAGTTTTATATCATATTTCGCACTATCAGCCACCGGTGGCTGACGTGGCCTAAACGGAAAGTTCAGTGTCAGCCACCGACGGCTGACATGGCGCTGAACGTGTTAAATGGTTTGATGAAGATCAAATTCCATCAACGGTTAGCAGTAAAACAAACATCGTCGGAGATTCCACATGCATTTTTAAAATGATTTTTTTATGTGTTTGTACTAAATATGTAACTAAAGTTGATATTTTTTAATAAAGATTTTTTTTTTTTGAAACTATTGAAGAAAAATAAGACAGCTGTGATGGAGACCTTAATTTAGAAATAAATATTTCCGACAGTTCAGAAGAGAGTTCAGAAGAAGAGTGCAAATATGTGTTTTCAGCAGACTTTTAAGCTACATAAATATTTCTTTTTCATCAGTTTTCAAATTTATAACTAATTTGCGTATTAAATTTTTAATTATTAAATTGAAAATATATTATTAGCGTCCTTTAATTACATATTTGTGTTTTGCAATTTTATTTAATTCTTATTTGTTTACGTAATAGTGAACATTAAAAAGAAGGAAAGAAATAAAACGTGATGACAGAATTGAGTGCATTTTAATACATCAAAATCAGCATTAAAGTTAAATAAATGTTTTATGATTGATATATATATGCGTAATATCTTCTATTTATAACAATAAATATTATCCCAGAACGGGATAAAAGTCGTCAGTTTAGCCACGTAAATTACTAGACTGCGTTCGGATTTTCTAAGCCGTGTTAATACATTCATGGCCTCGGCTGATGGTCTTTCCACCGCTACCAAAGCTGCTGACGGTTATTTCCCCATTATTTGATGCATAAAGAATCATATATATGAGTTCCATGTGGTATAAAGTAAATTTATGTTTTAAGTTTTTTGCAGGTTCGGCCTAGCGACAGACGTATAATCCAACACTTCCCAGGTGGCTGACGGTTATTTTCCTATCGTATATTGCATAAATAATCTCCTAAACCAAGTTTGGAGCGATATAAAATAACTTTATTTATTTATTTTTATTTTTATTTTTTACGACTTTGACCCCCTCTACCTACTACACTCAACGCTACTGGAGAAGCAGACGGCTGGATGACTGATGAGGGAGACAAGAACAAACATTGGAAAAATTATTATTAGCTTGTATAAAATAACTGACCTGCTTGTAGCGCCTTGTTTATTAGCCTCCTTGTTTATTAGTTTTATGTAATTTTACATGCTCTTAGATTTTTTTTTCTACTGTTTCGATATACAAAACCTAATTCAGATATTTAAAGTGCTTTTTCTGTTATAAGATAAGAGAGTATTTTTCGAAAGAAGTGTTAACGAAATTGTTGGAAATATCGTTTTGTGTGAATAAAATTTCCCATTACTAAATTTTTTCAAGAGTTATATTGATTGTGGTCATGTGATGATATCAAATAAGAAATGCGATTTTTTGTAAGGTATTCGAAAAAAGAAAACAAAAGTTCAGGTTAAGCATTTGGAAAATATTGTTCACAAAACTACTACAACTATAATTCAGTCGTACAAAAGTTTCGGAACAAAACTCGCTTATTTTATATTTTAACCTTTATTCTATAAACGAAGTTATAAAATGAAACGAAGATGAATACAATTTACGTCTAAACTAACAGAATTTAATATATAATAGGTAGTGTATAATAGAAGATAACATTTTTTTTAATCTATAAAAATATCATGAAGTAAAAATACAAAAATTAAAGTATTATATTATATTATGAGTAATCACATGTTTCTAGAGGAATTAATAAAATTTTGCAACTCTATTAGCTGAGATTCTACAAAAGAAATATTGTCAAAATTTACCTTATTATCCAAAAATTACATAAACCAAATGTTTTAATATTTCAAAAATCTTTGACCTATGACTTATGTTATAATTACTATAAAATTATTTGGTAATTTAATTACAGGATATACTTCAAAACGCACATTTTTTTAACACATTCTAACGAGGTTCAAAAGTGTTAATGACTTAGGTTTGTCTGTCTGTCCTTCTGTCCGTCTGATCCATCTGTCTCTCTGTCCGTGTTCTAACTCACGTAAATATTCATAGAATATCTTGAAACTGATATATGTTATTCAAGTTCGCTATCGAACATTTCCTATTCAAAATGGAGTGAATATCTCAAATTGTTTATGTACAGGGACACCCGAAAATTATTCCAAAACATTCTGGTCTGTGAGAGGAATTTCTTTACCATATTTTAATGCCGTTACTTTACATAAAACTTAATGAAATTGAAACATGTTATTCAAGTTCACTATCAGATGTTTCCCATTGAGAATGGAGTAAATACCATCACTGGTTTGTATACAGGGATACCTGAAAATATTCTAAAACAATGCGTTGTACGAGAGGTATTACTATAAACCAAATTTTAATAACTTTCCTTTGCACAAATCTTAATAAAATACAAATATGTCATTCATATGCAGAAAAAAATGCTTTCCATAAAATACAGTATGATTAGCATTTGCAGGGCTACACAAAAATATTCAGTTAAAGCGTATTATTGGAGATTTGCAGGATTTTGATTTTCGTTTACATTAAACGTTCTTATCACTTTTTAAAGGTTTTTAACGCTTTTCAACAATGTTGAAAGTGCTAAGGACTTAGGTTTGTCTGTCTGTCCGTCTGTATGCCTAACTCTCCGCGCTCTAACTGCCGTAAATATCCATGGAATTTCTTGGGATTGATATATGTTATTCAAGTTCTCTATTGGATGTTACCTACTGAAGATGGAGTGAATACCTTTACTGGTTTGTCCACGGGGACATCCAAAAGTATTCCAAAGTATTGCGTTCTATTAGAGGTATTTCTATAAACCAAATTTTAATAAGTTTACTTTACTCAAATCTGAATGAAATCGATATACGTTATTCACATGCAAAAAGAAATGCTTTCTACAGAATGCAGCATGATTAACATTAAATTTACAGAGCCACACAAAAATATTCAATTACATTGAGGGCTTTTTTTTGGAAATTTGCTGGAATTGTATTTTCATTTACATTAAACGTTTTTATCAGATTCTAAATGTTTCTAATACTTTCCAACAAGGTTGAAAAGTATTAATGACTTCGGTTTGTCTCTCTGTCAGTCCATACTCTAATTTCCGTAAACATTCATGGAATTTCTTGAAACTGATATATGTTATTCAACTTTCTTTTTATTGGATGCTCCCCATTGAAAATGGAGTGAATAGCTTCACTGGTTTGTGTACAGGGACACACAAAAGTATTAACGCTACTTTCTATATGGAGAACACGTTATGCATGAGGGCCCTTCTAGTGGCCGAGCTATTCTGCGCTCAGAGATGCTAGATAGGAAGTACCGGGTACGATCCCAGGTCGTGATCACTAACCAGGTCAGTCAGAGTATTTGTGGTTTTTTTCGAAACTCGCGTAAATACGGGCTAGGATCCTTTAGAAATACCCCAAAAGAGGGCATTCCAATTCCACCTATAGGCCTAGAATCCTAGCATAGTCAGTCGACCTTAAAAACTTACAACCAACCATGAATCTTGAGTACATTCTTGATACCCATACAATAAGTCTCAAATGGTCAACAGTCAAGAGATTTAGAAATAAATTTCATTGAGATTTAATGAATAATAATAATAAAAAGAATTAGCATGTTCCATGTTAAAGTTGATAGATAGTAAGGAAAGAGAAAATTTCTTTTCTTTCTTTTTTTTTTTTTTTTTTTCCTTGTCGAGATTATATATAGCAAATTTTATATCTACATTAAAACAAATACATCACAATCAAACATACACAGCCGGTAAATTTGCGAATATTTATAATTTTGAGCCCTTCTTTGCAATAAAAATATCATTTAAACACAAATTGCAAAAATTAATCGCATTTATGATACAGGAATTTTGCATTAAAAAATATATAGACAATTACAACTTTACGTAATTAAGATTAGTATTCATATATTCTTTTTCTTCTTTTAAAACGCTGTTTCAATTTTAAGGGAAAATTTTTACAATAATAATAATAATAATAAAAAAAAAAATCTTTATATTTCTTAAAATTTACAGCATCAGAAATAACACACAATCTGTCTTATGAAATTTAGAGTCTTGGTTCATATATAAGGGTTTTAATTTTACGGCTCAAAAATGTTTCATGCCTTCCGTAAAGTGCATTGTTTCCAGACTTTGAAACTTTTTTATTCAACAGTCACCAATAATTTTCAGAACTGTTATTTGATATATATAATCGTCAATTTTTTTTTTGTTGATTTGTTTATTTTGTATATCAAATAGCGCTTTTAAAAATTTAGGGTGACCGTTAAATAAGACAGTCGCAAAATCTGGCAACACTGATTCCGTATGTTTTCTCTCTTATTGTGCCTTTCTTACAATCTTCAATAAACATTTTCTAAATAAAGATTTCTTTCATCCCCAATTCATTGTTTTGGCCAACAATTTCACCTTTTTCTACATGTATAAGTAGAAAATACTGGATTTGTCAAAATTTCCAACTTCTGGTTTTCAGCAGTTTTGCACATTTTAGAATGTCCTTAGCATGATTTCGCCAGTTTTCTAAAATTTTGTATCTGTGTATGTATGTTAATGTAATGTATGTTAGCAATATTTTGTGAGAATTATATATCACGATAAATATGCACAAGACGTCATGAAACTTTTTTCTTAGTTGGGTGACGATATAAATTGGCGCTGATTACATTTTGGCGTATATCGCCTTATATGAGGCACTGTTACACTGCCATAACTCTCATTTTCGGAAAGGTTATGCGTCAGTTTCTAGAGTGCATATTATGCACCAAATTTTATATGTAAGATAGTTTATCATCGAAAACTATACCTATTTCACTTGTGTGCATATTGGACTATAGGCGTTATATTCCTGCAACTTGTCTTATACGGGAAGGCAATATTTTAACTTCTACAGTGTATAAGCGCAACGTACTCAATATATAGATGGATAATATGAAGAGCTACGCTGAAGGAATTTGAGCGTAAATTAGCTGTTGGTGAAGCTATTATGCAGTATTTTCGGTGACTTCCAAAAATTATTATATTAGAATGATACAGAAGAAAATTTTGTTATGGCTAGAGGGTAATAGATTTTTTTTTTTTTTTTTTTTTTTTAATCACGACATAATAGTCTTGTTGTAATATTATTGTAATACATATCGAAGAATTATTAATATATATAATGGCCCTCATCTGTCATGAACGAATCCGGTTAGTACCGCTTCAAAACAGAAACTTTTGGCAGCCATTATTTTTTTTTCGTTTGTTTAATTCAACTTAGGAACCATACATATCATTTCCATACATGTTTTGCATCGCACATATTCTTATTTATTTCCTATAAAGCCTTGAAAAACTATACAATTGTAATGTTTAAATGTCTAAATTAAATATAACGGATCACTGGCATTATAAACATGAACCTATAAATAGAATTATGTAACATCATGATTATAAACAACGCAATACCAAATAAAAACAAACCAAAACTGTTGCCATTCAGGAAATACAAATTCCAAACGGACAACTTTTTAATTCCGAATGAACGGCTCTTTGACTGTTACATTAAAAATACGCTTAAAATATTTCTAAAACATATTAAAGCCTTAAAAATCTTAAAATATTTGTAAAAACGCATTAAAGCCTTTAAATATTTTTATTAAACTCCATTGTTTGTTTACATTGTAAGGTATGATTGGCGTCGAGTTTAGTACGCAAATGCCGCCAGTTGATTTTAGTTTTAAATTAGTGTAAAATGATAGTTGGGATAGAATGTTTGGTTGGACAAGTAAAAGTCACCAGATGAAATGAGTATTGAAAGTAGAGTAGTCTAAGGTGATAATGTCGAGTCAAGGTAAAATGTTCGGTTGAGAATGAGAAAGTCCCTAGCTGGATCCTGGATATTTTGGCGATGTTGTGGGTGAGATAGCTGGTTGGAGATATCGAGTAGAGGTGAATTTGGGTTAGCATGGAGTGTCTGTAGTTATCGGATAGTTAGTTAGAAAATTTGAAATCAGGATCTACGATAGTCTTAAAAAAGAGTATTTTGGAAAATGAAGTGAATCGTTTTTTCTCATTATGAGGACTTTAAATACGCAAGCGAAGTGATGACGTCACTTGCCGTTCGTGGATACAAGAAAAATATTTCCTATGTTAAACGCCCAATGGATTTTTCGTAAAAAAAATATTAAAAATCGAGGGAAATTATTTCCCGATTTTAATCCCCATATTTAGATTTAGATATGTATTAGTTATCATGTGCATGCGTTAGATTAAGTTGTTTTTGTTCTAAAATTGATAAAATTTGAATTTTAAATTTCAAAACTCTAGATAAAAAAAAAAAACAAAAAAAAAAAAAAAAAAAAAAAAAAAAACTTCCATATTTTATTGAAAACATAAACATTTCATTTCAGAGGATGATATTTACACAATAAATATCCAACTAATATACTAATTAAAAGAAAAATGATAAATATTCTATCATAATTTGAAGTGAAATTTGTTTCCAAATGCCTAAATAAAGTATCTGATATAAGATACTAATATGTTGCAGCGGAATAGATTTGATATCGGTCATCCTTGGCAGAAAAAAAAAGTATATATATATATATCGCCAAATTATCTGGCGAATATAATTTAATTCCTTTGAAAAATCATGGTTATTTTAAAAACTTATATTAAGAGAGTAATGAATAATATGAAACAATATTTCGCACAATACATATTACGAAAATATACATCTGGCATGTATATTTTCGTAGTACGTTTTTGATCGCCAAATTCAAAAACGCCAAGGACAACAAAGTTTTCAAATTTAAAATTAAAATTTTGTGAATTTGACAGCAAAATAACTCAATCTAACACATGCACATGATAACTAATACATATATATACCCAAATATGGGGATTAAAATCGGGAAATAATCTTCCTCGATTTTTAATAATTTTTTACAAAAAATAAAAATGGGCGAATAACATAGGAAATCATTAGGAAATCATTTTCTTGCATCCACGGACGGTCAGTGGCGTCACACTTCGCTTGCGTATAGAGCACTTAAAGGAACACTTGTATGTGTTGTTGCTGTTGTGTTGTCGGGCCTATATTTTTTGTCAACCAGCAGTTTTTTTATTGTCATTCATATTTATTGATCGGGTAGAAATTTTTTAATTTCAGAACAAAAATTATAAAATATAGAAACACATTTGATTTATAAACAAAAATTGAAAATACATTTAAATGATCACGTGGTAACCATCATGATCTAAACATTGTTTTCAAGATTTATCTTTCACATTCCGTCATTTTTGACGGGGTTATATACTAGTTTATTATTATTATTATTTTTTTTTAATAAAATTTCTATGAAAGATGTGTATTAGATCCTTTCACGGAAAAAAAACGGATCCTGATATGCATACGTACTTTTATTTTCCCGTAGTTATCCGCAAATACGTAGCTCCAGCGCATATCTACATCACATACCTCGCCGCTTGCAATGTCAAACAGCGTTTCTGGAATTACTAATATATAACTAGAACTGGACGATATCAGAAATTAAATATCGCGATATATCACCAAGTTAATATCGATATTAATGATATATTGCGATATTTCTTTCAAGAAAAAGAAAATAGACATTTACTACTTTTTAAAGACAAATGAACAACAATTTTCATGTATACAAGCGTGGACTGTTTTCTATATATTTTCTGGCATATTACTTCCATAACTTTTTCATAATAAATAATAATAATAATATTAATAATAATAATAATAATAATTAAAACAAAAAACTGCATAAAGAGCGAATCAATGTTTTCTGATTATTTTAATATATATCATTGCTTTTAAGTATACACTGAGAAAAAGAATATACCACTTTCCTCTAGAATTAATAAGTGGCCATTTTCTAATTCCTTTAACTAGAAATATGGATTACCGAGCTATGCGCATAAGGCACGCCAATAAACTGAATAGACGAAATGATCGAGAATTTCTAGTTTACACATTTCTAGATGGTGAAACAATATTCTGAATATTCCGGATATTCTGAATCTTTTGTATTGCGAGAAATTCTCGCTTATTTTCTAGAATTGGGTTATAAACCAAGGTTATAGTTGCTGAAACCCGCCTCTTGTAGTCTCAATTATTTACAGAGATTTTTAAATAACTCGCCTCGATAATGCCCTCGATAATATAGGCAAACGCTCTAGAACTCTAATACGGGCTTCTAGAACTCGCTTTCCAAGGGGACTGGAATTTAAAGAATGACATGGAACTATTTTTTCTTTAGCCTTAATTTAGATTCTAGATGCCAGTTACAGAATTTTTTCTCAGTGTACTTGTGTATAATTTGTTCTCCATTCTTTTTATTTTCAGCTTTAATTATTTTAAAATAACATTTTAACAGAGTTAATATGTGATATGGGTTTTATTTACACATTATATCATAAAAATTCATAATTATAATAAAGATAAAAACTTAACAAAAAGGAAACTGTCTTAGAATGTAGATGATTAATAAAATTTTTCGCAGAGATTATCTCTATAATGTATATAAATCAATATCAATGATTCTCTTAAATGCAGAGTTTTTTTAAATAAATATTAGTATGCGTTCTGCGCTGAATGTCCACCCCTAAGTATAAAGAAAGCTTATTTACTAGTAGTCATGACAGTCATTGATGTCTATAATTAAAATAAGGAGTATGGTTATAATTAAAATAATTTCAGTGAATAAGAAATGCACAGTGTATATATATAGAAATGTTGTTTGTAAACTTTCTTCAGTATTGCCATAGAATAATCTTTCTCGGTTGTAGAGTAATATTTTTAATTTGAAATCCTGAAAACTCATAAGTATTCTAAAGGTCAGTTACCTGCCGTTTTTATTTTTGCATTTACTTACCAAACAATTATATATATATATATATATATATATATTTAAATATATATATTGAATTCATATTTAGTAACAGTTTTATAACAATTCGAAATTATATATATATATATATATATATATATATATATATATATATTGTCAGTATGTAAATAATATGTTAAAAAATAATAATAATAAACTTTTTACGCTGAAGTTTTATTTTGTTATGTAAAGTAACTCATTTTGCATTTAAAGCATTAGTATTTTATTATTTATTTTAGTGCAACAATTTTACCATTTAATTTAAGAAGTTGTTTAAAAATATTAAGTCAACTCTAAAAAAACCAAACATTAATAAATTAGTAAATATCTAAAAAAATAAATGAATGAATATGTAAGTAAATATACGCTCATGTCCATAAATTAAGGATAATGCTAGCTGAAGCAAATAAAGGTTCAGAAGCAAAACAAACATGACTTATTCATAAAGTCCATTTATTAAACAAAATATCAAGAACAAAAAAAGGTGGTTTATGTAGGATACCATTTATAAAAACTACGATTTTTGCTCCCTGAAGCAATTACAAAAAAATATCTCCTTTACAAAAACTTAACATTACATGGTTGGAATGATGGGTAATACATTGTATGTCTCTCAGATGATGAAATGCAGTCCTTACAACGCCTAGGAATGCTGAGTATTAAATTATTGATCAGACATATAAGCGACACGTATTGACATATAAGAGAGACGTATTAATCCTGGACGATAGGACCCATGCCCCAGCCCACCCGATTACCGCTCTTCGGTGTCTTTTTCTAGTCAATTTTGCTCTTTTATTACTTCCGGTGTGAGCCTGTTTTTTTTTTTTTTTTTTTTTTTTTAACACACTTGACATTGTGAGTTTTTTTGCTTTTCTTCTTATGCTGTTTCTATAGCGTTTTTTAGCTTTTTTTCCCCCCTCTTTTTCTACATTCTAAAGTGGCGGTGGTTCCCGGCCACCCACCCCCACTACCGCCACTTTTTCTACATTCTAAAGTGGCGGTGGTCTGGAGGAGAAGCTGAGAAACTGTATAAAACAAAAAGAAATCTCGCAAAGGACATCATTCGTAAAGCTCATCAAAACTCATGGGATAAATTTATCACTGATATTGAACACGATATACCAGGCAGACAAACCATGGCCTACAACAAGTTCATAAGAAATTTAAATAATGATGAACGAGATCGAGCAAATATTGACACTATTGAAGTGATCAACCATTATAGGAACCTTTGGTTTAAGACAACCGCACCCTTAATTACCGAGATGGGAACAATTGAAAGAGATATTGATTGTATTGGTATGGTGGAATTGAAGAACATATTGAAAACATCTAAAATAGAAAAGCTACAGGCACAGACAATATTAATTCAGAACTTTTCAAATATGGTACCGATTTACTACATGAAAAACTATTACATCTTTTTAATATGTGTTGGAGAGAATGTGTGATCCCCGCAGAATGGCAGACTGCAAAAGTTATCTCAATCTTTAAGAAAGGAGATAGGAATTCCGGCGGGAATTATAGGGGCATTAGCCTACTAAATACCGCCTATAAATTATATTGCAAAGTAATTAATAACAGAGTAAGGGAATTGTCAGAATCAATGCTCTTAGAAGAACAGTCTGGCTTCAGACGACGAAGATCTTGTATAGACGATGTATTCTCTTCAAAACAGATAATTGAAAAGCGTAGAGAATTTAACCTGGAAACGCGTACTATTTTTATAGACTTCGAAAAAGCATTCGACCGTGCGAATAGAGAAAAGTTATGGTCTATCATGGAATGTAGGGGATTCCCCCGACACTTGATTCAGGCTTGTCAGTGTCAAGATACGAGACAGTCAGATATTGACAATTGGACTTCCATTGGAAAAATAATCTAGTTTCTTCATTCTGACTCCATGTTATCGAATCCGTGATGATCGCAGCGGCTTCATTTCTTCTGAATTCCATTCCTCCAACGCAAGCCGCAACTGCAGTGAATTTGATTCACGAATGGTTCTTCAACAGAGTTCCCCAGAGGGCGCATTACGCCAGTATGCAAATACATGGACTTGGAAGGAGTATAAATACTTCAGCCAGACTGTGAAGAGTCGCTTGCTTGCTTCCTTCTTTGGTTTTTTTCAGGCCTGCAGATAGAGAGTATCTTGAGGCTGATGTTCGTTTTTCAGCTTTTTCAGAAGGAATTGATTATTGATAGCACTAAGCCGGTGCAAAAGCTGCATATGTTTTGAAAAAATTCCATAATGGCTTTTTCTTTTTCTGTTTTTATTTAAACAAAACTTTCATTTTAGTTTTAATAAACTAAATTTATTTTAATTTTGATTCTGTTTTATTTCCCTTACCATATGTGTGTAAATTATCTTATTTATAGATCCAACTTAATTTAAATTTCTGAAAGGATTTAAAGTTTATGAATAAGGTTAAGTTATTCAAATTGTGATTTAAATATTTCTTTTTCTCAAAGCTCTTTTAGATTTAAATTAAGCATAACTAAAAACAGTGACCACGCGCCATTGTTATTGAATCTCTGCTAATGAATATATTTTATCGGATTATAAGTTTAATGTCAACCCATAATCCAACACGGGTTATGGGCCATAAGTTACTGTTTTAGTGGTGATAGCTTAGATTAGTAATTATCATTTTGTTTTATCTAGTAGAGAGCTAAATGTTTAAAATAAATTTTGAAGTTTTTTTTTACAAATGTGTATGAAGAAGATTAATATTGAAGCGTAAATTAAGTAATCGAGTTTTGAAGGTGATTTCTTTTTCTCTATTGAATAACCTGAACACACACATTATGGTAGTGGGAAAAGCTGTGTTTCTTTCTAGGTAGTGTCACATACACTGAAAACTTTTTTTTTAGACTTTGAAACTGTGTGGACAATAGCGTGATTATATATGCATAAGGAGTATTTTTAATTGCAATTATTTTAAGTATTGTATGATACATATTAATGTTACTTTATCTCTTTATGTAAAGGGGTCTGGACAAAGGGAAATATAAGCTGAAAAGATTTAGGAAATTAATTTAAGACGGGCTGTTTCGAATGAGGGGCTATAGTTTAATGTAGTCCCCCCCCCCTCTTTTCCCTTCTTGCCTTAGTGGTTTTTTTTTTTTTTTTTTTTTGAGACATCATGGCTTCGTTTACACAGTACAGTATAGCTTAACTCGCACACACTAATTATGTGAGCTGGTCCCATGATATTAAATTCATCTTAATGGAAAAAGGTGTCTGGGGTATCGTCACAGGAGAGGACGTTGAACCTGATTACAAGCGAGGTGATCCAGTTCCAAAAAAGGTAACTGAATACCGTTCTAGAGCTCAAACAGCTTTAACAAACATTTTTCTTAATTTGAGTGACAATTTTAAGCAGATAATTTATGGTTGCCTTACAGCCAAAGACGCTTGGAATAAAATCAAGGAGCACTTTACTCCTGATAATAGAGCTCAGCATATGGCTCTCTTCTCTGAACTTTGCTCATGCAAAATTAAACCAAAGGAATCCGTGGACGTCTTTGCTGCGAAGTTACGTATCATAAGGGATCAACTCAAGAGAATTGGTGAAGAAATACCCGAAAAATATGTTAGTTTCCAATTTCTCAGGTACCTCCCAAATAACTTTGACTCTATAGTACAAAATGTTTTAAGATGGGAGGATACTAAGTTTAAATTTGAGACAATAGTTACAGAATTAGTAGCGGAAGAAAGCCGCCAAAGAGTCCGTGAGAAGGACAAGGTTGAGACTTATGAAGCCAATATGGGAGCTACTAAATTTAGATTTAGAAAACGTGAAATTAAGTGTTTCAGGTGCGGACAGGTGGGGCACGTAAGAAGCAGTTGCCGTACCAGGTTGAAAGGAGAGTACGTAGAAAAGAGGACCACCTATGATAAGGGCTCTGAAGAAGAATCGACGGATGCATGTAGCAGTCCAAGGAGGAGTCATACAGCACCTAAAACAAGTGGCATCATGAAGGGTAAGAAGGGAAATGGTAATTCAAATTTTGATTTAAAACCCAAATCTTTTTTTGTCCAGGCCAATTTGTCACATGCTAATGAGTTAAAAGATGCTTTTGTGTTCGACATTGCGGCGTCTCATCATTTTACTCACAATAGAGATATCTTAGAAGATTACACTCCTGTAAATGATGAGACGTTGTCTGTCGCTGTAGATAGTCTTAATTATCCCATAAAGGGAAAAGGCACCATGAAGTTAAGATTCGGCCAACAAATTTTGTCTTTTAAGGACACAATGTATATACCTAGCCTTAGAAAGAACTTATTAAGTGGGCCTCGTATGGATATTTTTGGTGCTTCATTTCATGGTAAAAATGGGAAGGTGAAAGTATCAGACAGAAATAATGAATATCTTTTTACAGCCATTCTTAAAAACGGCCTTTATATTACTGATGCAAAACCAGTTGCTGAAAAGCGGTCAGTTAAATTTGCCTCAAACACTAAATTTGAAAGGGGAATCGATAAATTAGACTTATGGCATCGTAGATACGGACATTTAAGTCCGAGTTCAATTGAACGTATAAAGCGGAAAAATGTGGTAAATGGGCTTCCTCACCTGGAATTCAGTAATTACTCATGTGAAACTTGTATTTTGAATAAGTTTACAAGAGTTGCATTTAAGAGGGAACATGAAATTAAGTCTAAAGCCCCGGGAGAAATGATACACACTGATGTTTGGGGTCCGACCACGACAATTGGTCGTGATGGGGAGAGGTACTTTTTGTCAGAAATAGACGATTTTAGTCGGTATGTGACCACTTATCCAATGGTTTCAAAGCATGAAGTTAGTGATAGGTTTCGCCAGCATATATTGCGGATGGAAAACTCCCTTAATACCCGTCTGAAACGTGTGAGATCGGACAATGGAAGTGAGTACTTAAGTAATGACCTGTCTGATTTTTTAAAGAAAAGGGCATTAAGCACGAAAGGTCAAGTGTCTACACGCCGGAACAAAACGGTTTGGCGGAACGGTTTAATCAAACTGTGTTAAACAACGTTAGGTCGATACTGGATGATAGTAACCTTCCGGATACACTTTGGCCTGAAGCTTTAAGGTACTATTCGTATACTTGGAATCGTTCTTGTCCCAAAAGGACTAAATGCACCCCTTTTCAAGGATATTATGGTAGAGTGCCGTCAATCAAGTATTTAAGACCTTTTGGTTGTACAGCTTATGTTGGCAAACCTCGCCAGCTGAGACGGTCTAAATTTGAGAGACGTGCCAAAAAGGGTATCATGATAGGATACGCGTCAAAAACACGGGGGTACAGGATCTTTATTCCAGAAGACGATAAAATTATAGAGTCTATAAACGTCAGGTTTAATGAACAGGAACGCGGAAGTTGTAGCGATGATAGTGGAAGCATCCTGGACCCTGATGTCTGTGATAGGAACATTCCGGTAGAACCTCCCAATCAGTATTTTGTCCCATTAAATCCTCCACCCGTATCTGATGACGAATATGAGGATGCCCAAACAGATGTGGAGGACGAAGTTCAGGATGAGCCCCGTACGGTTGAGTGGTATAGAGAGTTAAAACATCGGAAGGAAGAGCCCCGGGTCGACGTGTACTATTATGAAGTGGGAAAGAAGGAGAAATTAAATTCGATTGTAAATGTCGAAAGGCACTGTCAACGTCATAACATTAAATTTGACAAGTCTTATTTTAACTTCTCTCCAAAAGAAACTTTTGAAGGTATAGTGTGCGGTTCTCTCATTCCACCTAGTACTAGTGCAGCGCAAGCATGACTAGGCCAGTCCACTTTGGTGGTTCCAAGAACATTAAAACAAACTAGGCTTTCACATGAAAGTGTTGAATGGCAAAAGGCCATGGTAAAAGAACTCGACACTATGAAGGCTCGTAAGGTGTGGAAATTGGTTAACCTCCCTCCTGGTAAAGAGACTGTCGGTTGTAGGTTCGTATTTAATGAAAAAAGAGATGAGACGGGACAAGTCGTACGGCACAAGGTACGCCTTGTGGCGCAGGGATTTAAGCAAATACGAGGCGACTCGTATGACGAAACATTCTCGCCCGTTGTAAATTTCTGCGTTATACGTCTGTTCTTCTCTTTGTAAATTAGCCATTTAGGCTGGGACCACCTGCAATGCGACGTAGAAGCAGCATACTTGTATGCACCCTTGAAAGAGGACATTTATATGTCCCAACCACCAGGCCTTGAGATTTCAGAAAAGGAGCACATGGTGTGCAAGCTGGAAAGGGCCTTGTACGGTCTTTGCCAGTCTGGTCGGATGTGGTTCTTTGAGATAGATCAAAAACTACAGGCTTTAGGGTTTATAAAATTTAAAGAGTGCAATTGTGTATACAAGCGTAACTCGAACCTCATACTTTTGCTCTATGTGGATGATATTGTGCTGTTCGCACCCAATAAAAACATTATCGACCAAGGTTTAAACCTGTTAAAATCGTGCTTTGATTTAAAGGTATTGGGTCGAACTAAAAGGTTACTGGGTGTCGAGTTTGAGCACAATGACAATCATCTAAATATCCATCAAAGCTTGTACATCGAAGATGTGTACGAGAGGTTCAGGTCTTTTAAACCTCCTGTATCTTCTTTGCCAATTGCTAAAGGCGTAATGTACTCTAAAACTCAAAATCCAGCTACGTTTGAAGAACGATCAGAGATGGTTAACATACCATATCGTAGTTTGTTAGGTTGTTTGTCGTTTTTGGCGAATCGTACCAGGCCGGATATAAGCTATGCGGTTAATTTGATGAGTCAATTTCAGGAGAATCCTGGTCCGACGCATGGGTATGGCTTGTTGCGGATACTAGGGTATGTAAAAGGCACAGAAAACTACAAGTTAAGATTACAGGCAAACTCGACTGAATTAGTTGGGTACTCTGACGCTGACTTTGCGTGTAATAAATACGACAGGACTTCCGTTGGCGGGTACTTAGTATTTCTTGGTAACGCTCCAATTAGCTGGCGCACGTTTAAACAGAAATGCGTTAGCCTTTCGTCAATGGAGTCGGGGTTCGTTGCGTTAACCGAAGCCACAAAGGACTTATTGTGGCATGACCGTATTTTAAAAGAATGTTGGGATTATAAATTATTAGCGCATAAGACTAAACAGGCGACATTATTGGTTGACAATATGTCCGCTATAAATATCGTAAAATCATCTATTGAAAATGCACGCACTAAGCACATTGATGTGCGGTTATTCTTTGTGCGTGATCTTGTTAATAAAGATATATTTCAAATTAAATATGTTCCCAGTAAAGGAAATTTCGCTGATGCTTTCACCAAGCCCCAGACTAAAGCCGACCTTGCTAAATTTGTAAAAGCTTTATTTTTATTAGTGTAATTTGTATATATTTATATGAATTTTATAATTAGAAAAGTGTAATTTCTGTAAGCTAAGATAGTTTTTCTTTAGTCTATTTATAGTAGAAAATAAAGGACAATTTGGACTTTGAGCTATTAGCATGTAATGGACCTTTTAGTATATTTTTCTCTTCTGGAAGTGAGGGGCCATTGTCAAGATACGAGACAGTCAGATATTGACAATTGGACTTCCATTGGAAAAAAAAACCTAGTTTCTTCATTCTGACTCCATGTTACCGAATCCGTGATGATCGCAGCGGCTTCATTTCTTCTGAATTCCATTCCTCCAACGCAAGCCGCAACTGCAGTGAATTTGATTCACGAATGGTTCTTCAACAGAGTTCCCCAGAGGGCGCATTACGCCAGTATGCAAATACATGGACTTGGAAGGAGTATAAATACTTCAGCCAGACTGTGAAGAGTCGCTTGCTTGCTTCCTTCTTTGGTTTTTTTCAGGCCTGCAGATAGAGAGTATCTTGAGGCTGATGTTCGTTTTTCAGCTTTTTCAGAAGGAATTGATTATTGATAGCACTAAGCCGGTGCAAAAGCCACATATGTTATGTAAAAATGCCATAATGGCTTTTTCTTTTTCTGTTTTTATTTAAACAAAACTTTCATTTTAGTTTTAATAAACTAAATTTATTTTAATTTTGATTCTGTTTTATTTCCCATACCATATGTGTGTAAATTATCTTATTTACAGATCCAACTTAATTTAAATTTCTGAAAGGTTTTAAAGTTTATGAATGAGGTTAAGTTATTCAAATTGTGATTTAAATATTTCTTTTTCTCAAAGCTCTTTTAGATTTAAATTAAGCATAACTAAAAACAGTGACCACGCGCCATTGTTATTGGATCTCTGCTAATGAATATATTTTATCGGATTATAAATTTAATGTCAACCCATAATCCAACAGTCAGTCTTTATATCAACATACAAAGATACTCATTGGCACACACAAAACCAACGAAGTAGACACTAACCAAGGAGTCAGACAGGGATGTAGTCTATCCCCAACTCTGTTTAATCTCTACATAGACGACATCATCCGAACATGGAAAACTTCAGCCGCCCCAGGAATTAAGCTAAAAGTAGACATGTTCATCAACACGCTACTGTTCGCGGATGACCAGGTTATCATTCAGGAATGTGAAGACGATCTACAGAGATCAACGTATAGCCTACACAAAATTTGTCAAGACTATGGAATGAAAATCTCGATAAAAAAAACCAAATCTATGGCTTTCAAAGGGAAAGAACCTATTCGTACAAAAATTGTCATTGAAAATGAAGTCATACAACAAGTATCACACTTTACCTATTTAGGTTGTGATCTCACTTAAGAATACGAGAACGAGGTACAGCAGAAATTGCACAAATTCCAATGCATCTGTGGAACTTTTAGAAAAACCCTCAGGAAGAAGACACGAAAAGAAACACACTTAAATTCTATAAGGTCATGGCCACACACGTCTTACTTTATGGTTCAGAGACATGGACCTTGGGGAGCCGGGATCTATCGAGAATCCAAGCAACAGAAATGCGACATTTGAGACCTATAAAAGGTTGCACAATTTTCGACAAGATTCGGAGTGAAGACATTCAACTTATGTGATAGAATACAAGAATATCGTACTAAATGGAAAGACCATGTACAGCGTATGCTGGAAACACGGTTCCCCAGAGCTGCCCTCGACTACTCCCCAAAGGCCAGGAGAGATCGAGGACGACCGAGAAAGCGGTGGACTGAACAAAAAAGCCAGAACAGGCACTATGCCTAATCCCTGAAGTTGATGATGATGATGATGATCTTGGGGAAGGTTAATCTACTCAGTAAGCAATGCTCTCCGAAGTTCCGGTACACATGTAGGAGGTGGTTGACGGACTACAACTCATCGGAAAAGCATGACCTACACATGCTCTATCGGATTCTAGTCAGGTGAGAATGCTGGCCATTCCATGCGGGTTATATCTTCAGATTGTAGGCATCCGTGTACAACGTTTGCACGGTGAGGACGCGCATTGTCATCCATAAACACAAATTCTGGGCTCATGGCATCCCTAAACAAACGTACATGTTGTTCCCGAATAATGTCCCGATAAATTTGGCCTATCATTCTTCCGATTTGAACATACAGATCTGTTCTGGTGCTTAATATGACCCCCCCCCCTAAAAAAACGAGCACTCCTGCCCCACACGGTGTCGTTTAATGACTTTGTTTTTGTGGTAACGGGTACCTGACGTTCTACATATGAAAGTCTGGCGTGAATCACACTGCAAGCTAAACCTGGACACCTCGGAAAACATCACACAAGCTCACTGTGCCGCTGTCCACTTTGCATGTTCTCTACTCCAAGTTAACCGCTGGCACAGTGCATTGCCGTGAGTGGGACACATCTAACAGGCCTGCGAGCAAATAGTCCAATACCTCCCAAACATCTATCCACGTTTTGTCTTGAAACTGTGGCACTCGTGGCTGAGGAGAGCGGACGAGACAGGTCTGATGCTGTGCTTTATCTGCTTATTTTGGCAGTTACTACCAAATACCGGTGGTCATTCGGTCACTCGTCGCCGACCAGTACTGTAACATCGACTAGCATTTCCATCATTTTGGAATCGGTGCCAAAGCCTAGAGATGACACTTTGTGCGATTCTAAGTTCCCCCCGATACTTCTATATGAGTACGCCCACGTTATAGTCGGTCGATAATTCTATCACGTAAAAAATTATCTGCACGCATCCTCTGTGTCATAACTATTCGGTTGTGGCACTGAGCGGCACACAGAACGCTTGTGAACAATTTTCCTTCTTTGCTTCCATTCCTTATCTACCCCCTTCTCACACTTTCGTCATTGTAACATCATATCGGCGTCATTTGAAAGCTTCCTGTAATTTACATATTATTCTTAAAGATGTGTGTTATTTCCACAGGTGAAAATTTTGCCTTACAGTTCGATTTCAGTGTGAATCTGAATTATCCTTAATTTATGGACATGAGTGTATTTACTTTTATAGTTAAGTTTAAGTTTTTTCCATTTCTTTTTTATTAAGTTTTTTCCAGTTGAAAAAAAAATATATGTACAAACTTAAAAAAAAAAAATAATAATAAATAAAATAAAATAAATTTGAGAAAAGCAGTGCTAAAGAAATGGAACCGCTTCAGCATAGAACCCCTTGCCAAAATTTAAATTTGGCACCGAAGTAACCCGGATATTTCTTTCCAAAATATTTACTTATGCAATTTCGATAGCCACTTTAAATCAACAATAAATTGACAACAAAAATTTAAAAACGACAAAGGGGCTCCTTTGCTAAAGTTATACCAAAGACATTTTAAGAAATGTATATAGTAATCGATGCTAGTGAATGAAACACAGTTAGTACATGCTTTAATGGAAGAATAAGATAAAATAAGTCCAGTCGTACTAAATTAAATGATGTTTCCATAGAATGTAAGCAGGATTTCTTTCTTTCTTTTCTTATAAATCTCTAATATTTAATAAGAACAGCTAAACTAATAATAATAATAATAATAATAATAATAATAATAATAAAATGCTGCACAAAAAGTAAAAATTAATAAATAAAATAATAATAAAATGCTGAGTATTATATCATTGTTCTATCGAAAAACTGTCACTATAAAATTTCTGAAGATAAAAATCTATTTTACTATCTAAATAATGAACTAAGTTTATTAAAATATTTAATAATAATAGAAGTAAACATGTATACGAGCAAATTTACATTCTATGATACCGCGCACGAACACAAATTACAGATCGAAATATGTTTGGATATTATTTTACTATTTTCATCTCCAAGACATCCTAAATATTTTTTTATTTGCATTTTTTTTATGTACCACTTAATATTACTTTGAACTATCGATGCGACTGCAAACATTCATTTTACATTCAATATTCGAAATCATTCTATTGCGTAAACCGCAAACATATCGATATCGATGAGTGAATGTCAGGCAAACGAGCTTTCGCGATCAAAGTTGATCCGATCAATATTTCAGAACCCATAGTAGATATCTCGGATAGGGATATATCGTTTCGACTAACATCAAACATCGAGCTCGATGACATCAAATGTCTTTCTTAGTAAACAGCTGTTGATTGTAGATGGATCGCGATATCATTGGTTGATGAAGTTGGTCTGAGGTTGATGAAGACAGTGTTTTCGTCTAGAAGAGTAGAACGAAACATTGGTAAATAAAGGAATGTATTTCCGCTTATTCGTGCGATAATCAAAGCAGATCTCTTTCAATAAATACTGTTTTTTTTTAATTATTATTATACGGTTGACCCTTTAAAGCAGTGATATTTTAGATTTGAGGTTTCGCAGGAATAAAGGAAGAGGAAGTATATGCATTGTGAGAGAGATCGTTTGGGGTGGGGTTATATATTTTTTTATTTTATCAGTGATTGATGGGAGAAAAATAAGAGAATGGGTATCTTTTTGTTCGGGTTTCGTTCGCTGATCGTGGTTCGTTCGCTCGTGTTTCATTCGGGCTTCGTCCGTGATGCGTGCTAGCGCGGAAGCATCATTCTATTAATCCGTGGTTGGCGTTCAAGTTACTTATCGGCATATCGATTGATCGCGCAGTGCGCACTAGGTACTATCGTTAAAGGGATATATCGGCAGAGCTAGATCTTAAATATTGTTATGGGATATTAAAAAAATATCGACACTTAGATGATACAGAAGAAAATTTTGTTATGGCAAGAGCGTAATAGTTTTTTTTTTTTTTTTTTTTTAAATTACGGCATAATAATCTTGTTATATTATTATTGTAATACATATCGAAGAATTATTTATTATTATTATTATTATTTTTAATAAAATTTCTATGAAATATGTGTATTAGATCCTTTTACGGAAAAAAAACGGATCCTGATATGCATACGTACTTTTAATTTCCCGTAGTTATCCTCAAATACGTAGCTCCAGCGCATATCTACATCACATACCTCGCCGTTTGTAATGTCAAACAAACAGCGTTTCTGGAATTACTAATATATAACCATATATATAAACTAGCGTTGCAATAGTAATGTATTAATATTTGTATCACTTTTTCTGACAAATTATTTTGGTATAAACAATGCTCCGGAATAAATATGTTGGTGTGTCTATCAGTGTGTGGCTATTTCTTGTCACATCGTAATCTAATAGATGAATTTAAGTTTCAGTAACTTGGTAAGGCTGCAGTTTAACAACTTCTGCAGTTAACTAAGTCTAGATATATAAATATCCCTAAAATGCACCGATTTATCAGAGTTCTAGGAAGAAACAAATCAATGCAAAAGGAGGTATGCCGACATTTTAATTTATTCCGGCGTATTTTAAATATTAGCACTTTACTCTGCGCTAATTTTCTTGAGGAATACTTTTTCTTCTTACTTAATTGTAATTACATGTAGAAGAAAATTTCACGATAAATAAAGTTGTGTGAGAAATGATTTGGTTCAAATAGTGCTACGAAATGAATTAAAATGTAGCTAAGAAACACAGCTAAGAGTCGTTCAGATTACACTAGCATTCTAATGTAAAAAAAAAAAAAAAAAAAAAAAAACGCGTCGGTCTGTTAATTTAAAAGCTACAGTGTCACAGACAGACAAATACGCAGACAAAAGCTTCAAACTTATAACAATCCTGTTTACTGGACGGGGGTTAAAAAAATAATATGGAACGACAACGACAACAACAATTACAAAAAAAAAAAAAAAAAAGAGAGAGAGAGAGAGAGAGAGAGAGAGAGAGAGAATGCATTTTCAAGGATGGAAGATTGGCACAGAGCTCATACTAGTATTTATTAAAAAAAAAAAAAAAAAAAAAAGAAAAGAAAGAAAGAGAAAGAAAATCTCTATCTATAAAATCGTTGGTTTAATAAAGAGAAAATTTTCGCAATGCAAATTTTCGCAATTTTCAAGCAATGTAGGTCAGCGAAATCGTAACTTTTCAATTATTTTTTATTGTATTGGGTGTTTCTAACAGTGTTGCCAGATTGCACTATATATAAATTTTTTTTTTCAAGAGCGACCAATAATTTTTAGAAGTATTATTTGATATATATAACGGCGAATCAAATGGAAGAATCATCGATTATGTGTATCAAATATCACTTCTCAATAGTATTGGTGAATATTGAATAAAAAATTCGCTAAGTCTGGCAACACTGGTTTTTAATGCGTTTCGATACACTGAATTAACCCATTTACCGCCAAAACTAGAGATAATGATTTTTTTTTTCTAAATGCAAACAGTGATACTCATTATTTTGATCATATATAACAATAATTTAATATAAAATTATAAGTCTTATATCTTACAAAATACCGTGTGTTGTATTTGTACAACTTCAGTGGAATAAGAGTATATAATGAAGAGAAATAAATGTTTACGGAAGTTTCCTTGCGGGAGTATAAAACAGCAAACACTACAGATGACTTCAAAAGTAATTATTTTACTGTGATTTTTTTTTTTTTTTTTTTTTTACAAGTTATGTAAACTCATTCAAATGTGATGAATTTCAAAAGTTTTGGATTGGTTAGCGCTTCAGCTTTGAAATTTATTTTTAAATATAAAATTATTTTACCAGATCAATTTTTTTTTGGTAATAAAATAAACATCTATCGCCTTTCCTTATTTAAAAACAATACTTAATAGAAAACACCGTTTCAGTTTACTGTTAAACGTAATTATTTCTGGTGTTGCGTGAACGCAACACCAGCAGGTAATGGGTTAAGAAATGACTGTTTTTCTTCCGATCACAGTAGGAATTTCCATAAAGTATAGATGGAGATCGGAATATTTCACCCAGATGCTATAAGAAATGCGAAAACTCTTATATTTAAAATTCATTAAAATAGGCTGTTATTCACATATTCACTTTTAAATGCGTTTCATTACATCGATGCTCTCTTTAGAGATTCTTATCTTTTGTCCGGCTTGAGGACCTTGTAGAAGGGGGAATGTCTATGCAGCTTTCAACAATAATCTGTTAACATGTTAGAATTCCATCGTCCCTCATACCTCCTCTACATATCTTTGTTGTTTCGATGAAATAGCTCTCCTTGTTCTTCACTCACATCACCGAGATTTTCCGTTAAGTAATTTAGATGGGAGTTAAAAAAGTGAAGCTATAAGCTCAAAAATCTTTTTTTTTTTTTTTTTTTTTTTCTGTCAAAACTGTACAAGATGGAAATTTCTGCATATTTTTTTCTTAATCAGCATCAAAAAGTACCCGCAAAAAAACACATCACCTTGAAGAAAAAAATTGCATCGTCCATCTATGTAGTCCATTCCTTTATTTTCTATATAAAAGTTCCTATATATATTCTCTTTATTTTCTCTATTTATTTCTCTATATATTTTCTGTACATATTTCCTGAGAGCAAGAAATAAATAAGATAAAATCAGATATTTAACAGCTATATGACACTAAATCATCGTCACTATTCCAGACACGTTTCAAAAATTTTCGTTTGGTTTCAGAGAGGTTTTTATGAATGTGGGTAAGGTTATGGACGTAACTAAATGTATAAACGTAACACATGTGGTACTGCACAATATATTTTGAACCCCGCTAATTTATTATAGTTAGCTTATATCAATTTAAACTCAAAAGGTGTGTTTATTCAACACTTTCACGACCGATGACGTAGATTCACGTCATTTGAAAACCTCTAACTCCGCCAGTGGGCGTTTCTTTCGCAATTTTATATGTTATTTATTTCTTAAGAATATACCCAATATTCATAATTGTACAATTAATATACTATGGATACCAGGGGTCGTACTCTCCGCCCTTTTTTCAGGACACTCTCAAATATGACAGATTTCCGCTTCTACTCCTACCACTATTTTTTTACGATGATCTCTAACCAGATTAATCTGGAGACATTTCCATAAAAAGTACCATAAAAATTTCTGCATGAAATTACTGGTGGCAAAATAGGAGAAAATTTCTTATTCTTAAGTGTGTCCTGAAAAAGGGGCGGAGAGTACGACCCCTGATGGATACAAATACTTTGATTAGAAAGAGTATAATTATAAAGTACATCAATTTGTAATAAAAAGTGAAAACTTTACATTATAATTATGACTACTAATTAGAACTCTCAAGAATACGAAAAAGAACATTACCTTTATTTGTTGTTGTTGTTGTTGTTTTAAATTAAAAAATAAATTCAGAACTGCCAACAAAATCCGTCAAATTGTTAGCATTGCCCCTTTTCCTACACCACTTAAGTTTTAGAGTAATTCTCTTCAAATATATTTACGATGAATGAAGAAAACAAATACTCTAAAAATTAAGCGGTGCAGAAAATAGGGCTGTACTAACGATTTGCGGAATTAGGTTGGCAGCTCTGTAAATTTCAGATCGCTGAAAATTGTAATCGTAGAATAAACTATTCTTTAACTTGTTTCATCACTGGGACAAATAACATTATGCTATTTTCAGTAGAAAAGAAAATCTCATACAATACTCCTCATTTCTAAGAATCTTCTCACAATTTCTATATCGAAAATTGTCGTCATGGTCTTTGGAGATGTCTTTCTGCATGCTTACCAACATCCTAATTATGAACCAGACGATTTTTAGTACACACCCCCTTTCCACAACACTTTATTTTTAGAGTAATTATCTCTGATTGCAATTGCGATTAAATAAATAAAAAATCATTCTGAAAAAAAGACTAGTGTGAAGGAAGGTCGGATATTAAAATAATTTCCGTTTATTGAGGAGATGGTTGGCAGGTATGTTTCTGGTATGACGAAAAATTTCGTCACATCCAGTTAAAAGGTAAAAAACCTTTCCAAAGTTTATAGATTAATTTTATTCTAGTAGGTTTTTTGTTATTTGTATTAAGACTTAAGATGAAAGTTTTATTGCACCGAGTAACGAAATTACTGCAACTAGTATCGCTTAGTGGCCAAAATTCGACCAAATGTTTTATATTGTTGATGTTGCTGTCGTTGTTGCTTCTAATCCCAGATGGTCCAGCATAGACTAGATCATCTCTGAAAAAAAAAAAAAAAAAAAAGACTTTTAAAAAGTCCAAAAGCATCAATGCTTCTCTTAAAACTTTTGTTTTTGTTGTTAAGTCAAAACTGTTAAGAATGAAATAATGTGAGAACCGATCAGTCAGTCAGGTTTATGGGTAAAGAGTAGCTTTTCATGATCCAAAGACTCTAGGCACCAATGGGAGATGTTAGCCTAAACTGGTTGTCTGCTTTAACGAGCAAAATGGAATGGCTTTCACGTCTTCGGTAGAAAAATGTAATAGGTATCATTCGACGGGGAATTGTGAGTAGTTTCAGAAAATGAACTGAAATTTTTAATTGGGGGTCGTCTACATATTAAAACGCGCACCAACTTTGATTTTTTCAATGGCAATGCCCAATTTTTATATTAAATTGGAATTCCTGGGATCGCGACAACGCGAAAAAGTATATTGGTTGTATATTTTACTTATTTTTTTACAGAGTTTTAAGCGTTCAAAGTTTGAAGATGCTAATGTTAAATTCATATTTCAAACTTTTATTAATATCTTCACAAAAAATAACTTGATCGATATAATTTTTTTTTACAAGATACAGTGAAAAAACCCAAACATAATCCATCATTACTTTTAAATCTAAAAAATATTTTTAATTCTGAAAAATATTAATAAATTCATATTTATAAAAATTATGAATTATGACCTATATTAATTTTTACATAAAATGAATCCTAATGCTGAAAAATGTGGGTGTGCAAATTGGCAGCTCATTCCAGTTATTAGTTTTCGAGATATAAATAAATCTTTCTTTTGGAGTGGTTTAGGGGGCCGTCTCTTATAAAGTTTTGCATGAGATAACGAATCAAATCTTAAAAAATAACAAAGAAAATTAAACAAAATATTTTTATTTTTTACTTACGGGCCAAATTATATAACAATAATGTCAAACGCAAAGAAATGAAACAAAAATGATGATTTTTAGTCATTAGTCATCCATAATTCCCTTTTTCTAAAAAAGACAAGCCCCACCTTCATCGTTCTTCAAAACAAAACAATGCAGAAAAGTAAATGTGACATCGAGTATTTGTGTTAAACCTCTTATTTTATGTTGACAAAAATATGCACAAGTGGTATTTACTTCATCGATTACTAGTGATAAATTTTGAATCTTTTATACGAACACTAGAAGAAAAAAATTAACTAAATAGGCGGGGTTTACTGTTTTAAATAGAAAAATAGGCTTAATATTTCAGAACAAATTTTCTGTACTCACAATTATATTACAAATGGATATACATTATAATTATATTCTTTCTAATCAATATATTTCTATCCATAGTATATTTTATTGCAAAAATGTGAACACTGGGCACACATCTAAGAATTAAGTAACACACAAATTACGAAAGAAACGCCCACTGACAGAGTTACAGAATTTCAAATGACGTGAATCCACGTTAGTAGTCGCGAAAGGGTTAATTAAGAAATTATATTTTCATAGAAATTATAAAACAAATTGTACAGTTCCAAAGAGTTCAAATGACCCAAAACTGGTAAGTGCGATTAAAATTTTTTAATATTTACTTCATGAATCCTTACAATAATTTATCCGAAAAGATTTAGTTTATGCGTTGTATCTATATTATTTCATTTCGTATATTATGTTACACCTACGAAAGAAAATTTAAGCTTTATTGGTGATCAGGACAGCCATAATACACACTTTTACTTGAAAAAAAAAATTACTTTTTTCAAAGAGTACTGTCTGGACCAATCGCAAGTGTAATGTATTTAAATTGATCTAAAATTATCTAAAAAAGTACTGAAGTATATACAAATATATAAAACTGAATTCTGAATTATTAAGAAACTGTAAAATGAAAATGTTTTTTTTTTTTTTTTTTTTTTTAATTTTTATATTTCTTTTTTTCCTGGAAAATTTTCGGCGTGAAACATTAAAATTTTGTCTTTTCTTATAGGATCTTAATTTTATTTTTCTACATTTACAGATAACCCCCTAACACATTTTTGATTATAACTCTTTAAATACTAAAGTTAAAGTATACAAACAGTATACTTTTCCGCACTGCCAGACTCTCAGAAATTCGAATATGAAGTCAAAATCGGGTATTGCTATTGAAAAAAATCAAAGTTGGAACTCATTTCAATGTGTAGATGACCCCTAATTAAAAATTTGACGACATTTTCAGAAAGCGCATTTAATTTACTGTTGAATTATGTCTATTAGATGTTCCTGCGTCAATTAATAACGAAATTACAGCGGGTGTTGCGTTTTTTCCCCCGACTGTACATTGCATTACGTTTGTATTAAATAAATCTAGACAATAAGCTATAGAATGAAGTTTTTAAAAAAATTTAGTAAACAATTTAAATATGAGAGCTATGGCTATAGAATAAAAAGTACATAAAAATAAATGTGATTTTATGTTGATATTTTATTTAGAATATATTTTTTTTCTTCCCCGAATTAATTAAAACTTTCGAACGATACTGCTAACTTTCCCACCTCACATTTAAAATAAGCTGAAAATGTACGACAGATTTGGTGCAAGTACATTAATGTATAGATAATACCCGTTGCTAAAGTGTGCAGACGACTGAAAGGAAAAGAATTTTACATACAAAAGATTAAGTGTATAAAGTAAAAATATGTTTAAATATAAAGGCATTTGTCAATGAGCATATTTTTTTTCTACAATTCACATTAATATTGCCTTTCGAACGATAACGCATTTCGTCCCCAACACTTATAATTACTATGTTAAAAAATACGATAACTTTCATATTTGTGTATTAATATATAGGTAAAAATATTTACAACAATTTACTATGTAATAAAAAAAAAAATGTATTCATAAATTATTGTAATATCACAGATAAACAGTCATCTGTGGTTTATAACTTACGAACGAAAAGTTATTCCATTTTCTTTAACGAATCATTCAGAAAAATAATATACAATCAAGGACTTAGATATTGCAAAAAATTAATAAAGTTTAAAGTACAAAAATCAACATACATTTTAGAAACAAACCTTACGTGCAACAAAATTTCTTGAATCGCTTACTCATTGAATAAGGGTTTCTAATGCGGAAATACAACAGGTACAAACTCTTCTTGAAATCAAAAATCCAAAGATGCAAAACACGAATTTCTATATTTAGTGACATAATTGCCAGGCCTTTGGGTGACTAGAAAATTTTAATAGAAATGTTTATTTTTATTAGTCGGTGAACTGTAACGGTTTTTACTGATAAAGCAATGCCTGCAGCGGTCCTATATTTTCATGTTTGTTTTGTTATTTTAATACCACTATTTTTTAATATATTTTTTGTGAAGATTTTAAAGTTTAAACAAGATGTAAAAGTATATTGATTGATTAAAGTGGTGGCAAAATTATAAAATACGCGTAAAAATATAAGCCCGCTGTGGGGACTCGATAAAGTTAAATAAAAAATTTTATTAAATTTTTCCGGTAGCTTAAAGATGCTAAGTTGCAGTTATATTCAGGGATCGCCCTTTTTAGAACACTTTCAGGGATTAAAAAAAAAAAAAAAAAAAAAAAAAAATCCGCCATTTTTGTTACCACTATTTTCATGGATATTTTTTCTTGTGATATTGTCATTTAAATGTATCGTGTTTATAAAGGTAAAAACTTTTTTTTATAAAAATAGTGGTAATTAAAAAGGCGTAAATTTCTCATCCCAAAACGTGCTCTAAAACAGAGGCTGAGAATTCGACCCCTGTACATCTATACAAATTTCAGTCTCTATTATTATAACTATGTTTTAGCTCCCAGCTAAAAAAAAAAAAAAAAAATCTTAAATTTAGTTTTTTTTTTCTTCTTTATTTTGTTAACCATTAAGATGTTACATGTGCCTACTGCTTATAAGTACACATATTCCAGAAATACAGAACTTTTGTAACTCGGTTTTTATGATAAGGTTATATGTATTACGCACGATATCGCATCAAGACTTTTTTCAGGAATGCTATTCTTCACCACGATTACTGCATTTTGATACTTCGCAGTACCAATTAGCGTTTCTAGAATCCATATTACAACTACAAGAATACGAACAAATTATAACAAAAACATATAAAAACATTTAATTTCTTTTTCAGGAAATTATTATGGTATAAAACATTTTATTTAAAATTATGCTTACGTGATTGCATGTTTTTTTTTTTTTTTTTTTTTTTTTTGACAGTAAGGTCCGCCTGTGCGAGTTATTCTCCTCAGTTCAATTTTTCAGAACAAAAATCTGCATATTCGCATTTTCATTACAAATGGATATACATGATAATTATACTCTTTATAATCAAAGCATTTATATCCGTAGTATACTGGTAATGCAAATATGAATATTGGGTATATTTTTAAGAAATAAATAACATACAAATTGAGAGAGAAACGTCTACTGGTGGAGTTACAGATTTTCAAATTACATGAATCTACGTCAGCGGTCGCGAAAGTGTTAAAAACAATTTTAAATGTTCTCCATTTCTTTAGTAAATTTGGTTAGCATAGTGGGTGTAACAATAATTTTATAGCATGTTTCAGAAAAAAGGAATACGTAACTGAGTGCAGATACTATCTTCCTTCATCCAATCAAATGCTATGTAACACTTTCCACCGGGAGCTTGACAATCGACGGATTCAATGAGCATCGAAAGATTGGATTTCAATGTGATTAATTCGTCTACCCATTTTCGTACTTCCTTAGACATAATTGCTCGCACTGTTAAATTATTGCTTTTATATCAGTCGTTGACAGTTCGTAATGCAGCACACTCTTCTTATACCACTTCATACTTGCCAACCGGAAAATGTTTAGTACATGCTCTTATTGTACACCAGCATATTTTTAGAGTAGATTTCTCCAAATTTAATTACGATTAAATAAGAAGAAAAACATTCTGAAAATATACTGGTGGGAAAAAAGTGGCGTGTGCTAAAAATCTTCAGTCTCATAATTAGGATGTTGGCGAGTATGCCACCTGATACGCAGGAGGAATTTTACAGTGAATTGCTCCTTTTCGTTTTGATATTGCGGTTTCGCTGTCTAACTTTTTAGAGATTCCGAATTGCCATACCCTTTTCACATCTGCTACGGCGGTTTTCTACGAGGAAGATTGTTTGTGGTACCTGTTTAGCGGATGCACATAGATGCGAACGTTTTTATTTATTCCGTAGCATTTTCAGTCCCGCCTTTATTACGCATCACTTCATTTACACAATAGTTTTCTCCAATATATAACTTCAAAAATAAATAAATAAAAGTGTTATAAAATAAAGGCGGGGCTAAAAATTCTCCGAAATAAATTAAAATTTTAGCGTTTCTGGATACGTTCGACTCAAGTACGGTCATCGTTGTTTCTTTCTCACAATTCATCTGCAACCATCTTTCTTCTTTCTGTATCTTTCCAACTGCATGTAGACAAATATTTTTTTTTTCTCTTTAACATTTATATTTATATTATTTGTTAAAAGACACTTTAAAAACACATCAGTATAAAACATTATATTTAATTAAACATTTACTTACAATTAAAATACATTTATTTTGAAGTTTTTCGCTTTGTTAACCACAGCATCATCAGGAAAAAACACTTTTTAATTCGTGTTCTTGAAATGCAATTCAATATGTATCACAGTATGTGTGTATATATATATATGTATCACAGTATATATATTTTATAGCTGTAGACGAATTTAAGGTTGTTGTAGAGAAGAAAAAAAATAGAAACCAGCATTGACAAATAAATAAATAAATGAATGAATAAAAAAATAAGTAAATAAATAAAAAAAATTTAAAAAGGCAGTTCTGCTCGAATCACAGTATAAGACTGGTTGGAACTTTTTTGGGTCGGAAGCAGGTAACAGGACAGTGTGCTTTCGGTGTGGGTCCATTGAGGTTTCCGCTCGGAAAAGAAGAATCTGGAAAAGGTTTTAGTTACAGCAGAATTAAAGGAATTTTAATTACAGCAGTTTCATTGTAACTTCTATCAATACTAATTTGAATAATTTTATTCAATAATCTATTTTAATTGAATTTAAAAGTAGTATAATTAAGATCTCGAAATATGGATTCCTGGAGGGTTTTTTTTTTTTTTTTTTTTTTTGATATACTGAAAATTTGTACGATTTTTGCAATAAATATGAAGCATTTTTGCTGTTTCAGAGATTAGATGAATACCTAAAACACACTTTTAATGTGAGAAAAATAAACAGAGAAAGAGAGGAAGAAAGAAAAAAATTGCTAAACTATATAAAACCTACCCTTATTTGCTTATAATTTTAGGTATTGGATAAAACTTACCAATATAGTTGGTGGAATAAACAAAGTTACAAGAGCTTCCGTTACAAGACGAAATACTGACACCATAATTCTTTAAGAATAATTTCTATCCTATTAAATCGCAATAAATTACAGTAGAAATAGGATCGAAATTATTGGTAATAAATACAGGTGTAAGAATTCCGTCTTGAGACGGAAACTCTTGCACCCTTGGGAATAAATGAAGAAAAAACAATTACAAAATAAATGATGTTAGGCTAAAAATACAATGCAAAATTTAACAAGATTTAAAAATCGTTCAAAATTATCTCAACCAAAATTCCAAAAAATCGACAACTATGAACACCGAAAAAAGTTTATAAATCATCCAAAAAAAGTTTATTTCCACGGCATTCCCTGCTACATTGACAGTGAATTAATTGTTTACACTCTTAAAGACAGACATTTTAAATAACTTGTTCTTCAATAATGAAAAGAAGGAAACGGTTATGTCTGTGTCCCTCTGAGTGCTTTAAGTTTTCTCCGTAAATTTTATTTTATAAAAATTCATAATATTACACAAAAGCTTTGTACAAATATCACAAAAGCCTTGTGATTGAGCAGGTTTCTCATCAGTCACTATTTTGAATACCAATTTTTGTAAAGCAATCTTTGAGTTATTTTTTCGAAGAAGTGTACCTACTACAAATGATTAATGAAAATTAATACAATTACTACGACTACTATTACTATACTACTACTACTACAACAACAATAATAATAATAGAACACATGAATAAGCCTTTCAAATTTACAGATTAAATTAAACAATGTTACCAATACCTGGGTTACATTGCTAGTGCGAAAAAAAATTATAATTTTGTATAACATGTGTTAAAGAACACACCACTAAAATTACACTAAAAACGTTCATTTAAATCTACTTTTTAAAAAATGTAGTCAAAATCACTTAGAGTATTATGGACGATGCTCCAAAAATTCTTTTAGGCAGAAGCAGTTTAAAAACCTACATATTAGATAGGTCGAAAAAAAGAACTTCATAAAACACTCATTAATTACACCTACATGCAATAACTTCCATGCAATATAAGCGTCGCAGTTTTCTAGAAAAATTTTGCTTTATTTGAAATTTAAACTTCTGTTGTTAAATAAGATAAAGAAAAACAAATTTAAAACAGTTGGTTTAAGTTGGCAACAACGCAAATGCATCAAAAATCCAGTAAACCAGAAGAAACTCAAGTATTTCTAAATCAGTTCAAAATCTCATTATCACTTCTCTCAATGAAAACACTAATTAAAGTAATGCAATTGCGATAACATACCTGCCAATATCTTTTTTAATATTCCATAGTACTGTCAGTTAGGCTTTTTTTTTCACACCAATATTCTTTAAGAGAATTTTCCTTCGTATTTAATAGCGATTACATTTATAGAATATAACTTAAAAAAATATATCGGTAAAAAAAAAAAAAAAAAAAAAAAAAAAAAAAAGGACTAACAGTACTATAGAATATTAATTAGAATGTTGGCTGGAGTGCAATAATGATGTACAGAATGCCTTTAAAAGTTCTAACCAGGTAACCACACCATAAATCCATCCCTCCCCCCCCCAAAAAAAAGCATTAATCGAAAGAACATGTATAAACATGTTTTTTGACGCATAAAACAATTGTCGTCGTCTGCTCGCTTTCGAGTCATAAATTCTGAAGTTTTGCTAATAATCCATGCAACCACGACTGAATCGAGAAAATCACGCCTAACTGAAATAATAAATGAAATCCAAAACAAGCAATAATCGAAGAAGCAGGGACAAACATGTTGTTTGATGCATAAGTCAGTTGTTTATATTAGCTTTGAGATATATTCTATTGAGATATAATGTGTAAAAATTCACTGATGAAGAATCTACAAATTGATAAAAGTCATTGTTCTTACTAAGGTTTTATCGGCACTCCTCTCATTTCTTTCTCGTTACTATATTTTTACCTTAGCTTAAATATAGATTTCGCGAGAATGCACTCACGAGGGCAAACAATTTACGCGTCGACTGTCATTATGTCGTCTTGAATGAACACAATTTGATTTATTTCCTTGTATTATTACATTATTCGGATAATTTCTTGTTAAGGATTTTTTTTTTTTCTTTTCCTTTCTTTCTTAAAAAATAAGTAAATAAATAAATGTAACTGAGAAAATCATATATGGTATAACACATTTCTGTGAATTAATTCTACTTTTCATTATAAAAAAATATATATATACATAACAATGCAGTTTTTTCGGTGTCTAATTTTCCATTATTTGTAACGATTACAATAAAAAAAATATATATAATAAAAAATTATTTAGTAAAAATGCTCATCTTTCACTAAATGTTAAACAGATTTATATTCTCATTGCACAGAGATAAGAATTTTTCTCATTTTACCCATTTATCGCTTTTTATCAAATTTGTTAAGAACATTTGTGATAAAATTAGAAAAATATTTCTGTATAGAAATTGTGGTGGGAAAAAGAAAAGAAAAAAAAATTTCATTGTTCATTACAGGATGTTGTACTTATTTTTTTATGTAAAAATTTTAAAATCGAATCGCATCGTCATCGAAAGCAATTGAAACAAATTGTCCGAAATAATGTTTCTGTATTGGTTCGAAAATCATACATGATATAGACAAAAACAAAAACAAAAAAATATCGCACAAAAAATTGTCGATATTGTTATAAATTTTTTTTATGATTTTCATATACACTTATATATCCTTTTAAAAGAAGTCTAAAAACGATATGCTACAACAGCGCTTTTCAAGAATTATTCTTGAAGCATGATTCCAAAGTTATATTTTTGATTAATTTTATATATAATGCTTTTTTTTTTTTTTTTTTTTACCTTTGGGGAAGAGCTTTTACCGAAATATTTTGAGATATAACGCGTTCTTTTTAAACGCATAAGTCTGAGAGAATTTATAAAGTGTATTTCGTTAGATATTGTAGAAAAACAACATCATAATTAACTACATAGTGATAGATAATGAAAAATCATGAAACGCTATTGCAGTGCAATAGCACGAAAGAAGCTAAGTCCTCTCTTGATCTGCAAACTATATATTTGATATTACTGTCCACAGAGAAAATTAAAAACATGGTAATTCATTTTTGTTTTTTTGGAAATTAGCTGAACTGTAATTTTTAAATGCATGAAATCTTTTCTGTTTAAGCATTTCCTTTTTATCTTTAAAATTAATTTTGTTCAGATACTTTGAGAACTAAAATTATTATCAAATGAAAGGATCAGTTATTTTAATCAAAACATATAAATCAAACTAATACCACTCTCAAAACGAGAGCAGCTTTTGTTTAAGACATATTCAATGGCTAATTAACCCATTAACGCCGACTTTGAAATACTTTAAAAAAATATATTTTTTCTTTCATAACTTGCCTGTATATGTCAGTCTGAATATGTTATGAGGTTTTAGATTTTTTCGAAACGTTATTTCAATGATTTTTTTTTGGCAAGTTTTCTTGCCAATCGGCGATAGAGTGCACAAAAAAAGACAAAAAATTAAAATGGAACATTATGTTATTTAAACATTAATGGCGCAATAATTATGAAAATGCATAAACAATAAAAAAAAAAATTACAAGAAACAGACATAATTGTTTAATAAAAGTAAATATTCAATTTATGATGCGACATGGTGCGCTTTGTGATACTCTGGATGGAGTGGCATTTGACATTTCTCACATCGGTAGATTGATCGTCTACCGCAATTTTTGCATCTTCCAAACAGTTGGTCGGGCTTGTACAACCAATGATCCTGTCGATCATATCTCTGCTGCTTAGCCACATACTTTTGCAGGACTGAAGATCGTCCAGGACCAACAGAAGGTGTGCCAAACTTTCCTAATAATTCCTGAGAGCACTCACGAATAAACTGAAGCAGTGAAATCTGATTCCCTAAAACCTTATACAGTTTCCATCCATTTGCAGTAGCTGCTTCAATTCCCCATGAAAATAGGGGCCACCACCATTTTTTTGAGTGAATCTAATGCTGCGAAACAAAAAAGCAAAATCCCCTAACATTTCACCTCCCCCCCTCCCTAAAAAGAAAAAGTTTTTTAAACGTTTTAAATTTACTATTTTTATTATATTCTCATCTTACGAATATATTTTGTCTAGTGTGTCCCTCCATTATCCTTTCTAACAAAAATATATAAGTATTGACCATGTCCCCTACCCCCTAAACTTCCTAAACCAATACTTTTGATTTTAAAAAGTAATGAATCGAAACTAGTTTTAGGCTCCAAAAATAAGATTATAATAATAAGCATATTTTATCACTGATACTCGGGCATTATCAACTGCTGATGTCAAAAAACATCATACTTCTGACGGTTGGTAAGATTACTTGCCAACGAAAATAATCAGGGTAATGCTCATATAGAAAATTTATTTATATACTTTACTGATAAGCAATACATCGAAAACAGACTCTTATAATAATGATACAATACGAAATATAATTTAAAAGAACAAATTAAAGAATATTTTTTACCTTTTACGGGACAATGTCCTAGACATTTTCAGAATCTCGAAAAAAAAAATAAATTCATGCAAAGCTTACACCAGGAAAGTAATACGGCAGAAACCAAAATAATACATATTTTGAATTCTTGTGATCTTGAGATGATAAAAACGCCAAATGGAACCATTAGCACCCTATATGAGTAGAGGAAAAAAATAAAATATCTAATGGCAAGTTTTCTTGCCAAGCGGCGTTAATGAGTTAATCCAATCTGGTAAAGCACTGTTTAGAGTGGTTATATGCAAGTTGCTCTATTAAAACATTTTGGTATGAAACATTCTTTGAAAAGTTTATATATATTATCTTTTTTTATTTTAATTTTTACTGTTATAAAGCATAACTGACAGTCCTTTTGATTTTTTAGCAGCAGTATTTCTAAATGATGCAGCTTGCTTGATATAATGTTATTATTTATGTATTTCTTTTATTATTATTATCATTAAGATCAATTTGTTTCTAATATATTATACTGTGCATTTTGAAACCTGCTGAATACTTAAATAGAAATATTTGAGTGGTTCCATCTTAAAGGGATGAATAACGTGGTTATTAACAAAACACAAAGTCAATAAAGTGGAAAAACTGTTTTATAATTTCAGTTTCATCTACAAGGAAGAGCTGATATTTTCTTGATACGTGTTACTTAAAGAGATCATGCAAGGTAAACAGTGAAACAGATTGGCGCTCAACAGGCGTCGTAGCTGATTATAATTCCAATGTTACGCCTAAAACTCGACATGGAGTATTTTTGAGCTTGAAAGCACCTGAAGCCGATTCCACGCAACATCCACCTCATGAGGGAAATATGAAAAGAAAAGCAAATGGGGGGGGGGAGGGCAAAGATATCATGAATTCAATTATCTACGAGAAGGGGAATAACAAAATTTCCATCTGTGAGAAGTTGGGGGCTAGAAACGTGTTTTTTGGTTAAATTAGCAGAGTTTCTTCAGAAACTTCTCATTTTCCTTTTCCTACATGGGGGAGCTCCTCTGATGAAGGCCCTCATGTGTTTTAGGATTAATTTTTCATCTGGCTTTAATTATTTTGCACACACACACACACACACATATATATATATATATATATATATATATATATAGAGAGAGAGAGAGAGAGAGAGAGAGAGAGACCTAAGAGCAATAAAACAACAAGTAAAAAAATAAATAAATATAAAATAAAATAAAAACAGAAAATCAACTGTTAGATAATACCGAAGCATTTTTACTAGTTTTAGAAACATCTCAGATAGATTCAGTTTGGTTTAAAATAAATATTATTAATGCTGGAATGTTTACGATCGTAACAAAAAGGAGAAATGTAACACATGTGTTGCAGCATCCTATATTTTAAAGACCACAGATTTATTATAGTATATTTTTATCTATTTAGGCTCGAAAAGCAAACAATTAACGGTAAATGTATTTTGAAAAAAGAGAGTGATAGGTAAAGCATAGGTGGCTGTGATAATTGCGTAATATGCATGTTTTAATGAATCTCCTGTGTAACAGAGAAGCCTGTCCGCGATGCGGCTGAAAAAACAATGACGTTTCATAGTCATAATTGCAATTTTTTACGCATTTTAATTTAAAATTTTTAGAATAGCTGTCCTTCTCTCATTTAATCATTTAATAGGCCGTGGTTGTATACGTACCGCAAAAGTAATAAATTTTTAAATTGGGAAGGCATGGTAAGCTACTTTACTTTGCCTGCCGCTTTTTACGCGACCAATTTACATGAATGAGAAAAAAAAAATTCACTTTTTACGTTGATTTCCTTTTACAGAAATTCTTTTTTTACAGACAAGGTAAATAGTTTTACCACAAAAAAAGGGTGCTTAGACTAAAATTAGCGAGCATGAAAATGTATCTTACTGCAAATTTCTCAGTTATTATTTACATTTGCCGGTCCTATTTAGTTTCGCACCTCTGGCTCCAAAGAGTCGAATATTTTTTTCAAGCAATGGCGTTCTGCCTTTTTTTTTTTTTTTTTTTTAATCCTTTACCGGTCTTATTTGATTTCACTCTTTAGTCAGCGTTGACAAATTTAGGGACTTTTTTCTTAATTCAATGTCCATCACTAACTTTTAACTCTAAGGACTGCCTAATCTCTTCGAAGATTATTTGTCCATTAAATATACCAAATATCACTTCTCAAAATTATTGGTAATAGTTTAATAAAAAAAAACTTATAATTTAGCAACATTATTTAGAGCGCTAATCCCTTTGCAGCGCAAGACAATTCGGATCATTTAAATTATACTGCCACCGGAATTCATGAACTAAATTCAACTGAAAGAAATTTTAAATTTTAAGGTTAAAAAAAACCGGCCTTTTCTGATATGTTATAAACGTAAATCTTTGCTAAAAGTCTTTCGGGATGAATTTTTGCAGCTGGATCTAATTTTTGCGTCCCCGCAGCGGGAACAACGCGCGTTAAGGGGTATAGCGTTAGGGCCGGCAAACGGTTATGATAATGATATCAGATATTGACACCGTAATATACTTCTTATTATTTTTTTATTGTAAAAGCACTTGATTCTACATCACAGGCTCCCATGTATCCGAGATATATAAGATTGGAGCTCAAAAATTGAAAAGGAAAATAATAACAAATTTAAAAGTATATAAAACAGTAAAATTAACAATGTTAAAACAATAAAAATGGAACAATTCAAAAGAGAAAAATTGCGTATAAATACATGAACTATATAAGAATTCAGTCACTAAATGTCAGCATCATCATCTCCCTGGTCATATAGGTTTTCTTCATTCAACGAAGAGCATTTGAGAAGAGGTTCTTTATCCATCTCTGTATTTTCATTACATAAAGTGCAGAGGGGACTATTATATATGCCAATGCGATGCAGGTGTTTAGCGAGGCAATCGTGTACGGTTTCTAAACGAAATGCTGTAACTGCAATAGATCTGGGGGAATCTGGAATTTTGTAAATAATCTCCCTCGATTTCTTATTTTTGATTGAGTCCTGAAATTTGATGTTGTAATTTTTCTTTGTAGTATTTTTTTACTATTCTTTTGTTTGATTTAAATGATACTTCGTAGTTATTTGATTGTAAAATTTTTGTTCCCTTTTTTTCCAATTTGTCGGCTCATTTATTTCCTGCGATTTCAACATGAGATGGAAACCCTTCACTGTAAACGTAAATGTCTTAAATTCAGTTTAAAAAGTGTCTTAAATGGATGGTCATTTTTTAAGCGAAAAAAAGATGTCTTACTTTTTAAGACATCTTTTTGCATCAGAAATTAAGATATTGCAAGTGTCTTAAAACGCCGCCATGTTTTAGGCTTAAAAACACCGCCATGTTAGGCTTAAAAATACTACCGTTTTAAGGCTTTTTTATAAATATATAAATAAATAAATATGGCGTGCGATTATATTTTTCTGTTAAAAATATATTTTAGAATTGTTTAGAGCATTAATGAAATATTTATATAAAAAAGAAAGAAAAAAAAAAAGGTCCCATTTTCCGGCGTTGGGATTCGAACTCGCACTGTCTAAGGAAACCGAAACCTCGAGGTAAGCAACGCCGGAGTGAAGCATTTACCAATCACGTTACCGTCGAATACAGCAAAACGTGTTTTTATGATACTGCAGTATTCGTGAAGCTAATCCCAATGTTTTATTGCTAATTTTTTGCCATAAAACTATTGATAGTATGGTATCTTACACTTAATAAATATTATTAGCTTAAATTTCATATTTAGAGGACCAGTATTTTTTAATAATGCATAGCAAGTATGTGAAGGTTTCATCCCTCGATGATAACGATTTCTTTCCTTAAAGTGATATTTAAATAAAAACGAACTGTAATCATGAATACAGGAAATTCGTAGTTTTACATTTAGATGTAGGTGAATTTGTGAAAGAAAAAAGTTTTTAAATGAATAATAAGAAAACAAAAAGAAAGAAAAAAATATGCACAAATTATTCAGGATTGTTCACTTATAAATTCGATTTCTTCTCTACAAATTACTTGCTACATCAGTTTTCGCACTTTTTCTTTTAATATAAGAAAGCTTTTAAGACAAAGATTTTTTTTTTTTGAACAAAATAAGCTTTGTGTGTAAATATATTGCTTATGAATTGTGTTAAAGATAATAGCATGCAAATATCATTCACATCCCTAGAGTATTATTCCATAAAAATATAACTTCATAGAGCTACCATAAATTAAGTAGTTTAACTGCTTATTATATAAAATAATAATATATTTATTGAATGTGGAAAGAAGTAGGCTAAGCATTTTTCTTAAAGTAGATTCCGTATGAAAAATTTTCTAAGTAATACAAGTGTCTGAATTTCTAAAGTGTCTGAAAATTCAAACGCGTTTTGCTGTCTGAAAATTCGCGTATTTACGTGTTTCAGACATTTTTGTGTCTGAATTGATATTTCAGACATATTTCTGTCTTACATTAAGATATCTATAACGCCTAATCTATATTGTAAGACATTTACTTGTCTTAAATGCCGTTTCAGTTGTTTTTATGTCTTACTTTAAGACCCTTTTATTTGCAGTGTTGAAAGATGACATTCATTCCCTTTAAGGCTAAGCGTTGAAGATTCTCTCTATATGATTCAATAATTTTTGAATCTGCTACTTTATGAGCCGCAATTGCTTGAATGGACGAAAGGGAGTCAGAAAATATAACTACATCTTTGAGTTCAATCATTCTGCTAAGTATTTGTTCAGTTGTAATTCTAATTGCCTCTGTCTCTCCACCAAAATTGGTTTGCAGTTTACCAAGGTTGGTATATAGAATGAGAATAATTCTGAGCGCATACCAGCACCAACCCCATCAATCGTCTGCGATCCATCTGCGTATATATGGAACCAATTATTTTCGGGATATCTACAGTATATTGTTTCCAATGCAGCTGCTTTAATTTCATCATCAACCGATGATGACTTCGTAATGTGGCGCAAGAAATTCTGTTCAATTCTGATAGATTCTAGATGCATGGGGTTGTAAGGTTTAAATAGTTTTTCTCTGGATAAATTCGGGAGAAGATAGTCTAATTTCACTTTACAGACATTCTGTAAAAGACCTTCCTGTGTTTTCAGTCGTCTAGGTTCTGTGATATTGTAATTTCTCCATAGATCAGTTGATGGTAGCCTGATCAGTTTTTAATACATTATTAAAGCTCTCTCCTTAATTATTAACTATGTTGGTTTGTTGTCTGTTAGGCCAAGCATTGCCTGAATTGGAGTGGTTTCTACTGCTCCAGTAATGAGCCTCAGGGGTTCATTTTGAAAGACATCTAGTTTAGATATATACGTATTACTGCATGTGATAAGGACCTCACAACAGTAACTTATTAGTGGTTTAACGTATAAATTGTATGCTTGATTTAAAGTATCTCTCCAACATCCTCATTTTACTCCAGCTAGTCTTTTAACTATCGTCAATCTTTTTGTAGCTCTTTCAATCACTTCACCAATGTGTTTTTTCCAATAGAGCTTTTAATTAAACTTAACTCCTAAATAAATCGCTTCATCTGTCTCGTTTATATTATTACTACTGTATTTTAAATCCGTCTCTGTTTGTTGCTCACTTAAGGTAAAACTCTGGTTCATGGTCTTTTTCAAGTTGACTTCCATTTGGTTGTCTGTAGACCATTCATATAAAGCATTTAGTGCTTTATTGATTCTATTTGTTGCTATGTTCTTATTTTTTTCCGGGAGCTGACGCCCATATTACAAGATCATCAGCATAAAGAGCCCATTCCATGTCTTCAATGCATTTTATTTTTTCAGTGAGATCATTTATATATACATTAAACAGACTTGTACTTGTCACACTTCCCTGCTGTAGACCACAATGAGTCTGTTTAAATGTAGATGTCTCCAGTCCATAACGAACAGCACAAAATTTCTGAGTAATGGTATTTTTTAACCACTTGAGCATATTACCCCTAATTACTAGATTTTTTAGTTTATAAATCAATTTTGTTCTCCAAATACGACCATATGCAGCTTTAAAGTCTACAAAAACAGCGACTGAAGTTTCACTTTTATCTAAACTTTAATTGCCTGCAAAAGTCTTATGATTTGTTGACTGGTAGACTGATGGATTCGAAATCCACTCTGAGTATCTGTTAGAAGGCCATGTTGTTCTAAATAGAAAACAAGCCTTTCATTGAACATTCTCTCCATAGTCTTGGCCATAAGAGAATTCAATGATATTGGTCTGTAACTATCTGGGCATTTTAGGGGATTACCTTTCATTGCTATTGGAGTAATAATAGACTTTCGCCAAGCTGCTGGCACATATGAATTCCACGAAGAATTAGAAAGAGTCAGAAGTGTATTCAAAGCCTCTGTTCCCAAATGTTTAATAAACTCTGCGTGTATTCCATCATGACCTGGACTCTTCTTGAGTTTTTGTTTCTCAACTGCATTTCTCAATTCATTCATGGAGAATTCTGAAGACCATATTTCTTCTTATTTAAGTGCATTTATTTTAACACAACGCATGTAGTTGTGTTCAAAGTAAAGTTCGGCTCATTTTGAAATACCATAATTTCTGATAGATACTCCGCAGGTTATATAATCCAGTTTTGCACCAGAAATTTCAATTGATAAATAAATTTAAATTTGTACGAGCTCTTCCTTCGAAAAAGTATAGATTTCTCTATTAAATAAAATTTCTGGTGGGGAAATGACACATCTTACCTGCGGGTTATCTACCAGAAATTACGGTACAATAACTTTTGCCCCGACATGTATATTATAAATAAGATATGCATAAAGTTGTATAATGATACAAATAAATATAAGTAAGCGATACATTTATGAATATAATTATTGCCTAGAATAAATTACTAGTTGGGAGAAAACGATAGGATGAGTACAAACTGCTATCGAGAAAAAACTGCGTAAAAATACGTGTCCTGCGTACCATTTGTTAGATGTACAAGTAGATATAGCAATGAGTATATTCTCTCTTTGAAAAAAAATCATAACTATTAATTTATAACAGATGCATAGGTGTCATTTTTTTCAACGGAGACTTCATAATGGAGAGCTTTTATAAATCCTTTGTAGTTTATTTAATTCTATTTATTCATCGAAAATGTGTGGAAAACATGCCTTTTAAAAAATACTGGTGGATAAATTTGATTTAAAAATTGTAAAAGTTGCTAGCTACGCAGATAGACCCCTAATTCATTTTATTATTTTATTTTTTGTAAAAAAATAAATTAAAATGTTAAAATGTTTGTTAAAAATTCTTTATTTTTTATTTATTCATTTATTTTGGTTGTTAATGTTTAATAAATTTACTTAGATTGTATAACAAGAGCGTTCTAAATCGTGTAGGCCTGCAGAGGAAATTTACATGTACAGTGTTAGAGTGTTAGAGACGGTAATGGGTTAATGAATTGGGTGGTAAGTAAAAACCACAGGGTGTTATAAAGAATTAAATTTCAAATCAATTTAGTGTAATACACTACATGATTTTCTTTTTTAAAACCAATTTCAAACCAAAGAATATTTTAATAAACCAGTGCTAAAAATGGTCCGTTAATGGTTTAAACGAAGATTTTTATATTTAAAAAAAGCGAATTTTTTTCTTAATAAATTGTGGTATTAAAAATTCATATAAGTGTGCAACAATGAGATATAAATTTTTAAAAAGTTAGCTCTCGTTACAAATATCGTTAAGGTAACACATACATTTTGATGAAATTATTTTTATTACAAGAAGTTCTGAGTTTTATAGAATTGTGAGAATACTCATACTTTTGTAAGGTAAAAAGAGATCACAAAAGGTTACATTGGACAGTATTTTCTAAAAGCTGCTTATGGACAAAAAACACATAATAGACTACAGTTTACATTCATTAATGGCAAATGCATGCTAATTACTGATTTCCGTAATTGAAAAAGCATGAAATTAATTTAAAAAAAAATCTCATAGAATTCACATTTAAAAAATTATCTATAATATGCTTTTTTGAAATTGAATTGTGTTATGTAAAAATATATAAGAAAAAGAACAAAGAGTAGAGAAGAACAAAGTTTCAGTAATTTCGCAGGCAGAAAACACATCATAAAGTCTCTACTTTTCTAAAAGTTACCACAAAGTATTTCTATGCGTTAATGGAGCATTTTTCTCTTTTGCGATAAAAATAAAATATTTTTTGCTTTTTAAGAGATCAGACGGCCGTGTAAAACACCATCTTTATGTAAAAAAAGAGAGAAAGAAAATGCTAAAACTATATCTTGATTACCCTTATATATTTAAGATATTAAATATTTGATAAAATTTACCAAATCATCTGGTGGAATAAATAATGAAAAACTATTCACAAATTTAAATATTATCAGGCTAAAAGTAAATGAAAACTTAAGAAGATTTAAAAAATTTTCAATATTATCTGAATTAAATTTATGAAATATTCCTAAAACTAAACTCTGAATAACTTCGTCAAAAAGTTTATTCTCTCGGCTTTTTTGCTACATGGATATTGAATTACTTGTTCAAGCTTTTAACACTTTGTTAGCCCTAACTCAGTGTTGGGAGATTACGTGACTTTTTTATTCAATAGTCATCAATAATTTTGAGAGGTAATTTTGGATAAACAGACGAGTGGTCTGCGAAGTAATTAGGTAACTATTACATTTAAAATTTAGTGGTGGATATTGAATAAAATGTCTCGACATCTGGCAACATTGCCCTAACGCTCAGAATTTTGTTACTAAATTTAGAGACTCTTTTATTCAAATATCACCAATAATTTTGAGGAGTGATATTATATATATATAGTGGATGCATAATCTTCGAAGTGATTAAGTAACCAGTACATTTAAATTTTAGTGGTAGACATTGAATAATAAAGTCCCTATATTTGGTAATACTGACCAGAGAAGTAAAATTTAATTGGACAAGCAAAGGCTTAAAGACAAGAACTTTCATAATTATTGCTGCAGCAATTAAAAGAAATAACGGGTAAGACTTTGTCTTATGTTCTTAATGTCCTTCCTAGAATTCATTTAGGAAAATTTTAATATCAAGCGAAAGCTTTATACTGAAGTTATTAGTAAGCCAAATTTACTACATAAATTAAAACATCTTATCTATACATGGGTTACAGAAACGTAACAGAAATATGTAAATTTACCCAAAAGTGCATGAAATAAGTTAATGGACACCTTAATAAATATACCTCCAGAATTGATGTAATTTATGTTCCTTAAACCGATAGCGGTCAAATTCATCCGCAGACGATGTTCCAAAAATTCTTTTGTGCAAAAGTGATATAAAACCCATCAGAAAATACGAAAGATGAATTTTCCTTAACTCTGATTAATTACTACTACATGTTTACAAAATTATATGCAGTTTAAATACTGAAATTTAAAAAATAAATAAATAAACTTTTTCAATTTACTGAAATAATAAAAATTACGTTAAGATATCGTTTTTCTAAATCAGAATTGTATGCAAAAACAATACAATTTATGGTACTTATTACCTTCACGTATACCCTTGTAAAATAAGTTGAAATCAGATTTTTTTTTTTTTTTTTTCTCTCAAGCACTAGTCAATTTAATTAAAAATATAATATTGAGAAAATTTACTTTTTCTAACCATCGAAATCTATGTAACCCCTTAATCAACTTACTATGTTTCCAAAACATCATTTGATGGGATAATTTTTTAACTACGATAATAGTATAAAGAAGTGTTTTCTTTTTCATTTCTTTTTCTGATTGTGATTGTCTTGTTACAAAAATTCAGTAAAATGTATTATTTTATTTTAAGCTCTAAAAAAAATTAATGAATCTAATAATATGCCATGCTACTACAATGTTATAAAGCTAGAGATGTGGCATGAGATGAACGAGAGAGGGCCTGGTGTTCTCAGAATACCAAGTCAAGCTTTTACCGGTTAAGTTTTGTGTATCTTTTATCAGCATAACTTAAAAAAAATACTTGCTGGCAACTTAAATGTTGTATTGTGAAGTTCGTACGGGGTTGATACTTGCACAGTTTGATCAAGATAGGTAACTTTCAAGGAATAATGCACGTGAAAGTTGTCTGAATAACTTCGAATATATATATTTTTTTAATTTAATAACAGGCTTGGAATCAGCATATATAGTTACGCTCATCAGTTCCTTATTCTATCACACTTTAGGCTTACGATATTTCCTTGGACTGTCTCTTAATTTTCATATTTTAGTTAATTTTAAAAAATCTAATCGTTCGATCGATAAACTGTTTAAACCGATGGATTCAGAAAAATTGCGCCTTTAATTTGGTACCTTATTTATAAGGAATATTTGATTAAATTTTAAAAAATTAATTAAAGTATGAAAATATAAAACCTTTAAAATACATTTAAATTTTTAATTGTTGCCAAGCATAAAATGAAATATGCTTAAAGCTATAATAAAACTCCCGTATATAAATAAATAAATAAAAATAAATAAAATAAAATAAAAATAAAAATAAATTTGCTCATGCATATGAAAAAAATGACGTCTATAAAATGATAATTTTAAAGGTAAAGAAGGGATAAACAAAGTGAGAAAATTTCGCACGGGCTTGCTAGCAAATGAATTATTTAAAGTGAGAAATAAATAAAATGAAACGATCATTTTTAAACGGGCACCTTAGTCGCCCTACAACAAACTAAGTTCTGTATAAATGTCGATACAATTCAAATAAGGGTAAAGGCCAGTCACAAAATTATTTTTTAGTAAAAATGCTTTTAAACCTGATTTGAATTCTGTTTAATATAGGTTTATATATACTAGTACAGCCGACTATGAGAAAATCGCAATATTTGGGACCAAGATTTTTGCATATTAAAAATCATTGCTTACACACATTTCTCTTCATATTAGAGTACAAATCTGCATTGTTAATGTGAAAATTAAAATATAAATTACATTAAGTAAGTAATTATTAAAAACAAAATTAATAAATAAAATTAATAATAAATAAGAAAAATGCAGATCTAACACATGAAATTGTAAAAAAAAAAAAAAAAAAATAACTAAAAATGTTTATTTTGCAAAAAGTTTTATAAAAAGAGAAGTTTTCTTTACAATTTTACAAAATTTTATTGAGTACTTGCAAAATTATTCAGTTATATTTTATTTATTTATTTTTCGAAAAAATAATCGAAATTTACGTAACCGTTAATTGCGATGCTATTGTTTACATTTGGAAAAATAGCTGCGAATTATAAAATCACAGATATCCCAGAGTCGAATGTACTTGTTACCTTATCTCTCAATCTGGAACCTGTCTTTACGGAATTGAAATGCAGAGTAAGAGGAAATCGTGAGGGTGCCACACCAGATTATTTCTTTAAAAATATTTATTGAAATTATTTTAGATAATGTTTCTATTGGTGTTTCAAAAAGTAAATTACCTGATGCAAACTTAGTTTATTAAAAAACATGCTATACCATACTTGCGAACCATCTCCTAATGAACCGTACAATTTTTAGTACCCGCCTTTTTTTTCTCACGAATAATTTTTTTAAGAGTAATTTTAGTCTTATTTAATCGTAACAACATCTGGGAAAAATAACTCTAAAAATACAGGGGTGTCAGAAAAGGGGCGTTTTTTCAGGGGGCGTTAACAATTGTACGGTTATTAATAAGATAGTTGGCAAGTATGCTATAATAATAATAATAAAAAAAATCTGTAAATTATTATTATTTTTATTTATTTATTTATTCATTTATTTATTTTTTTGAAATGAAATTTTAAAATATTTCTAACTTACTATTAAATTAGATCAGTTAATAGAAAAATGTTTCAACTCTATTCTTATACAGGTGCGCTAACAAAATTATTCCCCCCATTCTATCAATATATATATATATATATATATATTCACAATATTTGTTTAGATTTTATTAAAGATTAACAGTATAAATTTGGCCAATTAATTATGTAAAATGTATATCATGTATTTCTCTAACTATTTGACAAATCATCTAAATTTAAAAGTATTAACACTGTTACCCATCTTTAAATATATATATATATATATATATATATAATATTTAAATAAAGAAAAAATGATTAGATGAAAGTGAAATATAACAAACAACAAGACAACTTATCAAACAATGTTAATAAACAAGAAAATTAGTTATAGTTAAACACTATTTAAGCTAGAAATTTAAATTATGCTGTGCCAATCTCATCAGCAGGTGGGAACACAGCTATTAAAAACTATGTAGTACTAGCAGGTTTCAAATGTTTTGGGCTATTTATATGCAGGTGGCAAGGAACAAACTGTTATGAGTTCTGTTAAACTGTTAAAAAATAATTCGTCAGATTGGTTTTTGAAAAGTCGTTGCATCTATGATGTTTCTTGAAATAGGTAATTCAACCAGTATGATATGATTCATAAATATTCAATTAAAATGTACTGCTTCAAGTCACCTGTATGGAGATAGCCATAAATTTATTCGCTATCGTAAGCCACCACTGATTATATAGAAACACAATATTCATTTGAATAAAACCTGATTTTTTAGAACAGTTGTAAGAAACAGAAACATTGTTATACTTAGTCATATCATAACAAGTAACTACTGTTAGTAACCGATAACTAATGTTTAATGATATTTTCTGGAAATTTTAACTTTTCTATTTCTTCTTGTATGTAACAGAGCACAAAGCATTCAACATTACTTCTTTGTATGCATATTAAATACAAATGACACTTCAATAAAAATCAGAGCTAAAGTAATTAAAAATTGGAAATTACAGATTTAATAACATACAGACTGAAAGATATTGATTTAAGGATACTTATTGCTGAAAAACATTTGGACAAAAATGTCTTACCTGTTTAAAATAGTTGTGTAGAATGTAGCTGTGCAGAATGTTCAATAAAATTAAACACATATTTACAAACTTTTTTTATGTACAATGTAGAAAGTAACATATTTGATTCTTTAAAAAACATTTCATGGCTTTTTTATGTTAATTTTTTTAAAAAAAGGTCACATAAAAATAATTAAATACACAAAAAATATTTTAATTATGTGCTGAAAGAAAAGTACTCCCCAATTCAGTTCTATACACAAGGATTGTAAAACAAATAATATCTTCAGCTTTAGATACTGGAGGGAAGCAGGAAATTATGCACTGTGATGCCTCAACGTCATCACGCGGTGTTGTTCTTTCTTTTGACAATCTTTCTTTTAATTTTTCCATTATTAGGATTTGAGCCAATATCGGATGTTTTTGGTGCAGTTTCAACTTTTACATGTCTGTTATATGAGCATCTAAAATAATAAAAATAATAATTTTAAGATTCTTATTATTGTTTTGATTTTTTTTAATTGAATTTCTAAAAAAAAAAAAAAAAAAAAAAAACAGAATAATCAAAATGCTTCCATAGTTTGACTATTCATTTTATTAAATACTAATTTAGGGCTGATTGTAACCCTATCTTAAAAATCCTGAAATTATATATTAAGAAAAAAAAAACTACGGTTATTATTATTATTAAAGATTGTAAACAATGAAGTACATGCAAAGTTTTTGTAAATGTGGGAGAAATTTAAAATACGATAGGTTTTCCTAAATTTCCATTAAGCAACATTTTTTTTTTTTCTTTCTTTTTTTTTTTTTTACTTTCTCTTACTTATATATATAATAGAGAAAATATTATTGTTCTTCGACAATTTTTAAAAAATTGAATGTTTGTTATATTTACACATTTCAAGGTCCCCTGAATTCGAAAAACATGCTTTTAGCAGTTGGTCTGTGTGTCTACTATCAGCATATCCCAAAAAGAAATTGTTCAAACTCGATATTCTAAATCTGTATTGTACAGGGATGCTACATTAAACTTTTCGTTGACATCAAGCTAATAATTCGTGTACAGGGATATCCAAGAAAATTCAAATACATCACGTCTATAGGCGAAATTGAAGGTAAGTAGAGTTTAACAGCTATAAGTTGCAGTAAACCAAATGAAATGAATATATGTATTATGTAGGCATAAAAGCATATTTCACATAGAATATGGTATGAAAATTATTCAATGTACGATTATAGGGCTCCACAAACAAATAGAATACAGCGGAACAGGACTTGGAAATTCACGTAAGTGCACTTCAGGCCCTGATGTATATTACAAAAATTATATTTATAGTATTTATTATATTTAATACTTAAGTTCACAATGTGGTGCTTACATAATTTTTAGAATATGTACAGAGAGCTACGAATTATGAAGGAAAAACATTTTTTATTGAATATAATTAAAGGAAGTGCTTTGTTATAATATTTTACCATGTTAAAGAGATATAGTCAGGAATTAATTCCCCATACCAAACGGTAAATAAAGTGTTTTTTAAATTGAATAGTTAGCGATTGTCTTTTGTATATTTTTACGTTTTGAGGTTACCTGAATACTAAAGTCATGTTTTAATGTTTAATCTTTATCGGTGTCTTATCAGAATAACTTAATAACAAATAATTTCAGGCAATTCAAATTTTGTATTCTGAAGTTAATATAAGGTTGTTACTTGAAAAAAATTATCAAAATTGATAAGTTTCAAGGAATATGCGTGTAAACGTTGGCTGAATAATTTGGAATGAACATTAAAATTTAAAAACAACTTTTGAATTCTCTTTAAACATAGGTACAACATTGAAACGAGGAGGGGGGGGGGTTGAGAGGGCAGTCAACTGTATTTTCTTTTAAAAAAGTAAAAAGAAAAAGCTTTCGGGAAAAAAAAAAAGCATTTTAGGATGAACTTTTCTTGAAAATATTAAGATTTTTCAGACTGACTGTATGTTTTTTTTTTCTTTTAAATAAAAGCAGTCATTAAACAGTGTAAGCTATCTATTAATGATAAATAGTAAACCTTTGCGCTCGGCATATTTTCCGTAAGACACGCCTTTTGGCGTTCCTTTAAAACGTCACACGTGTAGTTTCTAACTTACTACCTTTTGGTTACCGAAAAATTATAATAATTTGATTTATTTTATTTCATCATTAAAAAAAAAAATAATAATAAATCTTTCTGTTAAAATTTTCCGGTAGCCGAAAGGTAGCCTTAGAAAAATAACATTTCACTTGCAGAGGAACACCTTAAGGCGTGGCTTGATTTTTCAATGTCCCCTCAGAAGGGACATATGAGCGATAAGGGTTAATTATTTATAAAAACTCTTAAAGGAACTCTTATCATAACCCCTGCTGCAACAGTGAAAAGTAGACAAATAGATCTATGCCCTTTATATCGTAACGTCTTCCTCAGGAATAATTTTTAGAAAACTTATAACAAAAATGTTTTGTACTAAATTTGCAATACAAGGAAGCCTTTCAATTTACTAAATTTAATTATGCAATATAGCCTATGCCTTAGTTACAGACAGGTACTAGTTATCAGTAACTAATCTTCATATAACCTAACTAATATTCATTTTGACGGGGATTGTGGAAACAGTTCATGTTACAAGTATTTCACGTTAACAGTGTTCACGTTAACGAGGTTTGACTGTATATGAAATTACCCCAGAGTGTGCAAAATGCACACTCTTTAAAATATCTCACTAAAAATGCCTTGAAAAAGTGTACAGATTATTTCAGAAATCTTGTAACGTATATTAATATGTTTTATAAGAGCTTTTGCGGAGCTAAAATGAATGTAGACAACTACTGGTAACTCCAACTTTTCGAAGTTTGGTGAGTGAAAAATGAAAAATGGTTCTACCTGAAAAAATTCCTGATTTCCAATGTTTCTCAACATTCTGTGTAAAAAAATAGGCATTTATTCAAGAAGAACAAAGTCCTATCAGATGACTTCAGTCTCCTTAAATTTTTTTTGATTTCATGTTATTATAATAAATATGTCTAATTACTTTTTTTTTCTATAATCATTTAAAAATTACCATTATTTACTCCTTATGAAAACATATATATTACAGAATAAATAAAGAATACATATTTTTTCCCTTTATTGCAGTTAGATCTTATTACACTCATCATGGCTTTTCCTAACTTAAACCAACCTGCGTGTGTCCTACATATTCTCACTCGCAAATTTGCATAGCAAATCAGCGTTTCATGATCCATAATCTGGTTTGGGAGTGCGCGCACTACCGTTAAAAGTATCAAAATATATACCACGTTTTCTAAAAAATTATTTTGGTATAAAACACTTTTTTTTTTTTTAAATTATAACAACAATAACAAATTTTACCTCTCATTGATACTTTTCAATGATACATATAGGGAACGCGGCCTATAAAAATTCTAGCGGGCAAAACGATCCACATATATTTTCTTTGAAACAGGTAACGCTATCTACCAGATAACATATAAGCTAGTTGAACCAAGTCAGGAAGAAGCAAAGGCTATATTCATGCGATTCTGATATAACGCGTCTGAATAGAATTCTTTGAAAAAGTGTATTTTATAACATTTGCTATAAGTTAAGCACTAACTACCTATTTATTTAGATATACAGTCTTTTATGTACAGAAATATGACTTGGCTAATTTAATAAAATATATTTTGAGAAGTATATAAAGTCTTCTCAAAAACAGCTCGACCTTGAATTTTTCTCTGCACATTAGAGATTCTAAAGCGGTGCCATTGTGCATAGTGGGTGGAGACAATTTAAAGCGCATGCTTGAAGTTTTCCCCCACATTCCAGCGTATCAGTAGCTTCCTGCAGTCAGTCCAGTGAGGTGCTGCTATACGTGTTCGTCGGGGTTTTATTTCTCTAAAGATTTTTGAACGACTTGAGCAGATGTACTGCATCAAATTTTATAAAAAGCTTGGTGATTCTCAAAGTGAAACAATTCGTAAAATTCAGCAAAAGTTTGGAGACGATGCTATGAGGGGGGGGGGGGTCACACGAAAAAAAAAATTGTTTAACCGATTGAAAAGTGGTTGCACGTCGGTAGAGAGTGATCAGCGTTCTGAGAAGCCACAGACCGCTCGAAATGCAGCTGTTGTTGAAAAGTTGGAAAATCTGATAATGAAAGATCGTAGTTTGATTGTACGAGTGATTTCTGAACAAGTTGGAATCAGTACAGTATCAGCACATGTAATTTTATGTGTGGCAGTTGCATCATTACAATGCGCAGTCGCAGACATTATTGGCGAAGCATGGAATTACAGTCGTCCTCCAAATTCCCTATTTTTCAGACATGGCTCCTTGCGACTTCTGGCTGTTTCCGAAAATCAAAATGTGAATGAAATAATCCCGTTCCCAGAGTAGAGATGAGATATTGCAGAATGCGATGGCAGAGTTGACCACCATTCCAAAAGAAGCCTTCCAGAAGTGTTTTCGGCAGTGGATGGAACGCTGTGCTAAGTGGGTGGAGGCGCAAAGAGTCCACTTTGAAGGAGATTAGGATCCCAATCCCCGAAAGTAACTAAGATAAATTTTCTGGCCGAAAGTCGGATTCCTTTTGAACAGTCCTTGTATTACACTACTTTTTTTTTTTTTTTTTTTTTTTTTTTTTTTTTATGTTTTTCTTCGTCTTTCAGTAATATGATATAAAATGGACGGCTATGTTTTCCGGTAAAATAATGCATTTTATCGACCGGATTCGGCGGAAATATGCATTAAAATTATTTGTGACGTTATTGTAATCTCTCATTACATCCAATTTTTTTAGATCTTAATTTTTAAATATTCCATTTTATTGTTTTCTTTTTCTTTCTTTTTCTTTCTTCTTTTATCTTTTATCTTTTTTTTTTTTTTTTTTTTCAAATTTTTTTTGTGTCATTTAAGAAAAAAAAAAAATAATAATCATAGATTATGTGTGCTATTTGATTGTAAAACTTATTTTATTTCATTATGTACTGTCATAATTTCTTTTATATTCTTTATTTGGATTATAAGAAACAGTTTACAATTATATTTATTATATGAATGATCATTGTGCCCTTTGGTAAGGGCAAAATGATTCTTTGCACCCTTTTTCACAAATCTGTTTTTTTCATTACTCAATTTAAGATATTATTAAAGTATGTTTAGAATGCAAAATATAGTGCAAAACACACTAGCAAATGACCAAAGTTTTACTTAAATAGTTGTATTATTTTACAGAATTTTCATTCCTTAAGAGGATCATGTTAGGCCACCTTCCCTTACTTATTTGCCAGAATTCTCATTCCGCAGTATTGTCAGTCATGTTTTTTATCCACACCAATAAATTTTTAGAGTAATATTTTGCGATTCGATAAGAAGAAAAATATTCAAAAATAATAGTGCTGTAAAAGAAAAAAAAGTGAAGGCTGACAATTCTACGGAATATTATTTAGGATGCTGACAGGATGTATATAGAATTCTATTATTCTAAAGTACAGCATGTCTGAAGCATAACACTTCTTTTTTCATACCACTACATTCAAATAATAATAATAATAATAATAATTGATATACCCGAGGAACAGAAATAATGAGACACTTATTTTCACGAATTTCATTTCGTGACTCGGTGCAATTTAAACTAAACCTATGTGTAAAGACACTAAAACTAGCAAATAAATAAAACTATAAACTTTGGAATGATTTTAATGGCATAATACCTGTGTTTTATTATTAAATTTATAGCAAAAAACTTGCAATTTTCTTTTTTTTTTTTTGTTTTTTTGTCTGATATATGAGGGTTTGAATTATCATTCAGAATTATAATATAAGCTAAGGATTACAAGCTGCACTTGTAAGAATTATTAACTGACATCAGTTCGGTTTTGATGCTTTTCTGTGACTTTCAACATAAATCGGGATATTGCTTGCACCCAATAACACCATAAAGTACTTGTTAAAATTAAAACCACCTATTTTATAGCGTGATAACAGGAAAAACCGCACACTGAAAAAATAAATTTAAAAATAAAAAGAGAAAGAAAAGATATATATGTATATATATATATATAAATATATTTAATTTATATAAGTTTATTTTATGTAAAAAACTGCTATTGAAATTCAGTGATCAGAAAAAAAAAAGAATAGGCGATGCTTGTTGTTGTATGTAAGACATATTCAAGCATGCCAACATTTTATTTTATTTCAGAGCATATTTAGTACCTTTTCTTTTTTAACACTACTTTTCTTGAATGTATTCTTCTTCCTATGACTGGCAGTCTTCCAATACATTGGAGATTGGTTTCACCTGTGCCCAATATTACGCTTCTTCCTGTGCATAAAAACATGAATTCTTATTTAATTCTAATTGCATATTGTACTCAATTTCACTACAAATAGATTGGTATTAAAAAAAGGTAGGTGCTAATAGTGCTCCGAAACAAATTCAAATGTTAGGTTGTCTAAATATTGGATAAGGAGTACAATACGATAAGTTTGCAAATTCTGTGAGGTTCCGTCACATAAATAAGTTATTTCTCCAATTACTGTACCACTTTCGCAGAAGGGTTTTTACAAATTGGAAGTACTATTGCTGATATCACCGTGTTTCTCAAATTTCAGGCTCGTTTTATTTTTTTTGCTATCATTATTTTAAAACAATACTTTTTTACGCAACATTTTAACAATGGAATATTTAAAAGTATTTATTTTATTTTTAATAGTGGTAACAATGTAATAAAATGTGAGGAAAATTCTGGGAACGTTGCGAGGCCTACTATAGCTCAGCTCTTGTCTCGTACAGTTCAATTAAATTGGTGTGTGAAATGAACCCTACAAAATAATATACTGATTTACTTTATGTCTGTATTAGTTGATAATTAGCGCGGTTGTGCTGCAGATTTTCCTTTGTACTGAAAGACTATATCTCAGCTTCTGTCGTTTAAAACTGCGCTAAACTTTATACATGAGTGTATATTTAAAAAAAAAAAAAATTTTTTTTTTTAATACTGGGGTCGTATTTGCCTCCCTTTTTTCAGGACACTGTCAGAGACCACCAATTTCAGGCAGAAACACTTCTGGTATATCTATAATAGTAAAATGCCATCATTATACAAGATAGATATTATTTTGTGAAATTAGTGGTAGCAGTAGATTTGAAATCTACTCATACATTAGAGTGTCCTAAATAAAGGCGGAGAGTATGACCACAGATTTAGTAGCATATCGGCAGACAAATACCACAGCAACGCTCTACTTTCCTCCATTCATGATAACGCTAAGTATCACCATCTCCCATAAATGAAACATTAATACCAAACCCAAAATTTGAGACGATCATTATGGGTATCCATACCTGCCAAGTTTTTAAATTTGTTTCAAAGTGTTGTTAGCCCCACCCATTTTTTATCGCCGTAATCTTTTTAGAGTAATTTTCTTCACATTTAGTCGCAGTTATATACTGAAGAAAAATTTTCTACAAATATTACGATGCGAATAAAGGGCGGATTAACAACACTCCTGAATAAATTAAAAATCTTGGCAGCTACGGAAATCTATAGGTGGCAAAACTGCTGTTTCTTTCAACCGGGACTTCATATAGTAAAGTTTTTTAAAAATGTTTCCAGTTTATTTAATCGTCGAAAGTATATGTATTGGGTTCTTTTTTAAAACTACTGGTGATAAATCTGATTAAAAAGTTTGTAACGTTGGCAGCAATGAAAATATAGGATTATATCTCAGCTTCTGTCACGTATAAGTACGCAAAACTTTGTATACGAGAGTAAAATATTAAAAAAATAAAAGCGCTTATTCAATTCAGTAGCATATTAGGCGAAATGTACACAAAAATGCTGCAATTGTTCCCATTATTTAAAAGATTATATACGTATTTCCTTCTGTCGTATATAATTGTATAAAACATTATATATGAGGAATAAATTGAGAAAAACGATGCTTACCTAATTGATACATATATTATCCAGAATGTAGTGCTTCTGAGCTGCAATTTCTCCCGTTTTGGGGACATTGCAGATTAGATGCTATGTTGTTACAACTTAGGGTTATATCGACTAAATATGCACCAAATTTGATTATGTGCACCTATAGTTTCCAACTTAGCACCTTTTAGCTACCAGAAAAATTTATTCGAAAAATTTATTTTATTTAATCAGTGAACTGCAACGATCTTCACTGATAAAGTAAAATAAAATAAAATAAAATAAAATAAAACTTTCCGGTATCCAAAAGGTGTTAGGTTGGCAGCTATGTACCGTAATTTTCTGCGTATAATCCGCAGGTCAGGTACGTCAGTTCTGCACAAGAAAATTTAATTAGCAAACGAGGTTCTATTTGAACGAGCTGTTTCTTCAAAATAATATAGATTTCTGTGTTAAATAAAAATTCTGGTGGAGGAATGACACTCTTTATCTGCGGATTATACACAGAAAATTACGGTATGCACCAAACCCAATATTATTAAAAAGATGAAAATCTCTGTTGATTTAATTTGAGTGTATATCGACCAACAAGTGTCACTGAATTTCTCTAATCTCGTTGTTTATGATGATTCTATATATTGGCTTCAGTACAGCGTAAGTGAACGAAACTTGACATGCAAGATAATCATTTTGAAAATCGCATTAATTAAATTTCAGTGCATATCGACCAACAAATGCTGCAGCTATTCAGCAAACTTCCTTGTTTTTGGGGAAGGCTACGTTTCAACTTCTATAGCATATATGTGCACCATTATGAAAAAAAGACGTTATTAAAAAAAATGTTATGTAAGCTAGTAATTTTAACTGTTGTATTACGGATGTTTTGATTATTAGTCCTTTAGCATTGTCCTATATTTATGTTTTATATTTCATTTCACACCACCAGCACCACTACTGCATAACAATATTCTTGTTATTCAATCTTTGAATCACTGTTCCATCCAACTCGAAAGTATATTATATTAATTTATCGAAAATTATTCGAGTGGACTGCTTTTTCAAATACATCCCAACTCTAATATTATGATCTCTTCGGCAAAAATTAGTGGCGGGAAACGATAAATTTTACAAAATAATTAACTTAGTTAAAATGGGTTTCTGACTATCCTGAAACCAGTGTTCTCACTTCGGGGAAAATTATCTCTTTATAGGGAAATTCCGGGGCTACCGGGTGAAAAAGAAAAAACGATGTAATGAGGGAAAGAATTCCCTCAACGTAAGAGAGACACGAAAATGTGTTTTTAGACTGTAAAATCTGATACGTGTATTCTAACTGCTTTAAAAATAAGATCTGAATATGTTTTCTGAATGCATGAAGTGGTATCTTCTTGTTGAATAATATAGAAAGCAACTGTCTTCGATGAACAGATTTGGTTCGAATCAAGTAGAGCGAAAATATGCGCCTTAACATATTCTAAGTCGACCATATGTCTTCGAAAGTCGCAGACAGTTCGAATCGCATGACCAAATTTTAGACTTTTTTATATTTTGCCCCCCCCCCCTCCAAAAAAAAAAAAAAAAAATGCGATTACATGAGGATATTAAATGTCCCAAAATTTAAATATTTCTATTTATTCTTCTCAAAATCGTGGTCAAACGCACAAACGATTGCACAAGCTTGGGAATCAACACAAATCTGAAATAAACACCATCATGTCATAGATTTTTAACCTGCTGGATTTGTTTGAAGCGAAAAAAAGCTTGTTTTATGAATATTTGTCAGAAGTAGCAGTTACAGGGTTCTTAGGTCACTTAATGCACGACTAGAACGAGGCGGAGCTATCAATTTTTGTGGAAATACCAAGTGCTATGATTGGCTATATTCCAAATTCCAATGTTTTTGGGTTAAATTAAGGCTCCTATAGGATAAATGAAAAAAAATCGTAATCATGACGTCGAATGACTTCAGACGACAGCCACTCTCTATATGTAATAATTTTCACCAATAAATAACTACGATAAATTGGAGGGAGGGAAATAAAAAATAAGTGGTTTTAAATAAAGCCGGAACTTAAGTCCTCCATAAAAACTAAAATGTTGGCAACTCTGAATATGTTTGAAAGAGATGCAAATTTACATAACAATAACTGTTCCAAATTTCAAGCGAGACCATGAGATGACTCTGTTTAGATTTTCTATTGCAGACAATGTCTTTCGCACTGCACGATTCAAACTGTCAAACTACGGAATAAGAAATTAAAATAATTAAATTACTATTAATATTATTATTATTAATTTAAATGATAAATTTGAATTTTTCTATTCCCAGCTTTGTCTTTACCAATAATAGTTTGATTACCCCTATTATCAGGACCAAAATTTCCTCGTGACCAAAGTGTCATATGTAACACCTTGGCGAATGATGAGCTCCAATTAACGTGCGTTGTGTCAAATGTTTAAACCTTCCCGAACTGATTTCAAATCTACAGGGGGGTGGGGTGGGCGAGGAATTGACCCCATCCTATAACTTCAAGGGTTGATTATCCCTGAAATAATTTGTTAAGTATCTCTTCTATATGCAGACAGGTTGGATGCATCAGAAGCTATTATAATCTAAAATATATAGTAATAAAAGAGATGTCTGCCCATCTGTCTGTCTGAGCACCTATACGTTCAAACACCACTGAACGTAGAAGTTCAAAAATTGATAAATGGATGCTCAGAAGACTTCCCAAGGGAATAGTGGAAACAGAACTTAATTTAAATTAGTTGCGGAGACATTAATTAAAACGTCAACCCATACCAATTAATAAATGAGTCAATTCTGAGTTTAAGCAGAGTTAAATGCTCAAATAATCGGTCCAATATTTAAAAGTACAGTTCCAAATGAAAGAGGCGATTTTTCTGAATCTAGGGATGCAAACAGCATTTCAACACTACAATAAGATTTTTTAAAATTAACTAAAGTATGAAATTTATGGGGCATCACTACATTATTTTATTTATCAATTCTTCAATGCCAGACATATTGGCTTGCTGTTTTTCCAGTCGGAAATAATTGCTTTTCGTCCACGTGACAAGGTACTGGAAATAAAAAAGCAGGTTTTGAATTTTTCAATTTTAAATCGATTTAAGCAGAAATTTTAAATAGCCCGTCATTACTATTGCCCTGTCTGCAATTTAAAAATCTAATGTATAGTTAAAAAAAAAAAAAAAAAAATCAGACACACTATATTTATTTAAATTCATTTTTATTTCATCTGTTTATGTAAAGAGACAAAAGTTTCTTTTAACACAATAATAATTCTTTTTATTTTTTTTTTCTATTTTTCTTATCTGAACTCGGCTGTAAAAAAGCAGTTTTAGGATTTATTAAATTTTAGACAGATTTCAACGGAAATTCGCTAATCACCCTTGATAGATTAGCTATTTTGAGTCTAAATATATGAAATATATTCATTTATATTATACATAATACATCATTCGAAAGATATTTTAAAGTACTTTTACTGAGGACTATTAAAGTGATATAAGCAGTTCAAATTCTGCATGAAACTTTCAGAAAAAAAAAAAAAAAAAACTGTGGAAATCCCAGAACAATTTTATTCTCTTATATTTTACAGACTTTCGAATTCCGATTTCCGCTCACATTTTGTTCTAAGGATTTTTTATGGTGTATAGCCCAGAAATACGCAAGTTTTAGAAAAAAGCCAGGGATAAGTCAGACACAAATCTTTTTATAAAAATGTTTATATTAACTTTGTATCTCAGCTTCTAATAAATATAATCTTATTTGAATTGGAACTAAAGAGTAGAGAACACAAATCTCTGCCACCAGATGGTACTTTAATATTTTAAAATTTCAGTATCTCCAATCCAATTATGATTAAATTACTTATAATACATCATTTCAAACATATTTTACTGCAGACATTTACACTAATATAAGCCATTAACCCCTTCCGCTCCAGGCTAGCTGTAGTGTAAATGTCTGAAATACCAGATTATAATTTTGAAATAGTATCGTATACTTTCTTTGGACGTATGCAGGTACGTCCATGGTATTAATGGCCATTAACACTAGGACGTACGCACGTACGTCCCTGGAGTGGAAGGGGTTAATTCTCTGCGGGAGTTTCAGCGAAAACCACCGGAAAACGCATAATACTTTTTTCCAATATATCTAATTCTAAATATTATTAAATTACTTATAATATACCATTCACAATATATTGTAAAGTAATTTTATTGTGAACGTTTAAACCGATGTAAGCAATTTAATTCAGTACGGGAGTTTCAGAGAAATCTACAAAAAATCCAAACAAATTTATTCTTTTATATTTTGCAGAGTTTCGAATTCCGATACTCCGCTCACATTTTTATTTAGGATTTTTAACATTATATAGCCCTCGATTAAGCATGTTTCGGAGAAACCCATAGAAAATTCGGACACAAATCTTTTTATAACAACGTTTATATTACTGTTGTATTTGAGCTTCTAATTAAGATATTTTCATAAGTAATATATTATTGAAAAAAATCTTAGAATTTGAATCGAAGACTACATGTTGCAAATATCTGCCGCCAGATGGCGCTTTGATATTTTAATAATTCAATATCTCCAATTATGATTAAATTATTTATGAAGTAGATTGGGAAGAACGTAGGCCCCATCTGGTTGGGGATTAGCCAATATTAGAATTTTTAATGTTACTTTTCACGGGGAGTGAACAAGCTGTTACAAATCATGAACTGTAAAAATGCGCCATAGTCACGATAAAACGGAACTGCTACAATTACAGCTGAAATTTGCTACAGCTGTTTGCACTACGAGCGAGAAAGCTGTTGTACTTTTTTAAACGGAGATAAAGCGCCACAGGCGCCACTGAGAAAGATATTGCTATGGTTAGAATTTCCAAAGAAATCACGGCACAGCAACGCTACATGTTGGGAGATATAGCCTAAAAAAATTATATTAAATTTAAACAAAATATCAAGTTTGATGAAATTACTTTTATTGGTTCGTGAGATACCGCGATCACAAAATTTGCTAACACTTACACATAAACAGATATTGACATTTTCGAAAAATTCTCAAATCACGTTCGGGAAATCTTAAAACGTACAAATCAATCGAAAACTAGAGGTCAAAATTTTTCACGAATCCAATGCTTTCGACCTATGTATATAGAAAGAAGTAAAATAATATTTACAATGTATAATATTACCAAATAATAATATACATCTATCGTATTTTTTTCACAAACCTATATTTAATTTTGCAGAAAAATATATTGGATTTAAGAAAGTTCTTAAAATTAAATTTTTCATGTAGTTTTTAATTATTTTTTTTTTTTTTTTTTTTTTTCTTTTTGATCAATGAATCGTATTAGAGTTAATATATTTCTTAAGGTCTGATAAATGCTTTCGTCAAAGGACTACTGTTTAAGAACTGCTAAAAAATGCATAAAAAAAAAAAAAAAAAAAAAAAAAAAAAAAGAAGAGAAAATATACTATTTCTACCGGAAAATTAATCGCAAAGTTTTATATATAAAAATTAAAAATTTTTCATTTTTGTCATCCTTTTTAATTCATTTCAAGGAATCTTACTGCCGGAGCGGTAGTTTGACGATAATAGTGATTGAGAAGGCAAAAGCGTGTGGTTTTTAATGCGAATGTCGATACCCCGTCCTTCGGCTTATGTAGTAGAAAACCAAATTTACACAGTTATCAAATATCCAAAATAAATCTTAATCCTTTATAAAGCTATTATATAGCTGTATGGGGGGGACATATTTTCTGCACCAAAACCTTTCATTGTAATTGTAAAAGGCGCTGTAAGCTACTTTAATACGCCTAACTATTTTACTTAAATAAAATACATGGAAGAACTGTGTCACACTCTGTGTTGATTCCTTTTTTTTCTTAAATTCTCTTTGTAAGAAATTCACCGCAAAAGTGGTTGTTTAGATTAAAAACGATAGATGTAGAAAAGTAATTTACCACGCCTTTCTCATTTAAAATTAATGAATTAGGTGATAAGTATGCTTCTCATGGTCTTATAAAGGATTGAAAATCAAATTATTTCGATCTAAATACATTAATGGATTTATTTTCTTAAACCAATTGCAGTCACAAAAGTATTTTAATATACTCTCATTACAAAGAATTTTTTTTTTTATATTAAAACAGGTAAAAACCGACTTCAGGTTGCATTTGGAGAAAATTTGTGCCGCTCTTACACTAAAAAAAATCTCTCTCCATTTTTAAGCAGTTTTTTTTTCTTTTGAGTTTCCCAACATTTTGATATTTATTACATATCCCCTTTCATCAATGACCGCTTCAATTATAAAAAATTTCCGGTATCAAGTCTCCCTAGAAAATAGGGAGAACCGGCATCTATAAATTAAAGTGACACCCACCTCGCTACATTTATATGAGTCATAATAAACATATATATATATATATATATATATATATATATATTTTAAGTTTTTTAACATTTTGAAGCAAAAAAAATGATGCACAAAATTTATTCCCAAAAACTATAAAACTCGGTAATTTTCTGATTCAATATAAAAATAACTTTTGACCTCAAATACAACTTGAGCTTAAAAAAAAAAAAAAAATGTTTTTCCAGTTCACCGGAATGTACAGTCGGAGAAAAAAAAAACGCAGCACTCGATGTAACTTCGTTGCTAATCGATGCACAAAAATGTAGTAGGTATCATTCGACTAGGAATTGTGAGTAGTTTCAGAAAATGAACTCAAATTTTGAATTAGGGGTCGTCTACATATTAAAACGCGCACCAACTTTGATTTTTTCAATAGTAATGCCCCATTTTTATTTTATATTTGAATTCCTGGGATCGCGACAACGCGAAAAAGTATATTGGTTGTATATTTTACTTATTTTTTCACAGAGTTATAAGAGTTCAAAATTTGAGGGTGCTAATGTTAAATTCATATTTCAAACTTTTATTAATATAGTCACAAAGAATAACTCGATCGATATAACTCTTTTTTTACGAGATACAGTGAAGAAATCCAAACATAATGCATCATTACTTTTGATTCTGAAAAAAAAAAATTTAATTATGAAAAATATTAATAAATTCATATTCATAAAATTTATGAATTATGACCTATATTAATTTTTGCATAAAATTAACCCTAATGCTGAAAAATATGGGTGTGCAAATTTGCAGCTCATTTCAGTTATTAGTTTTCGAGATATAAACAAATCTTTCTTTTGGAGTGGTTTAGGGGGCCGTCTCGTATAAAATTCCACCTGAGATAACGAGGCAAATCTTAAAAAATAAATAAGAAAATTAAACAAAATATGTTTTTTTTTTTTTAATTTACGGGTAAAATTATATAAAATCAACGTCAAACGCAAAGAAACGAAACCAAATGATTGTTTTTAGACATTAGTGTTAGCATCAAGAATTCCTGTTTTCTAAAGAAATTAAGCCCCGCCTTTTAATCGTTTTTCAAAACAAAACGATACAGAAAAGAAAAGTAAATGTGATTTGAGTATTCGTTTAAAACCCCTTATTTTACGTTGACCAGGCCTTGACTAACGCCAGGTTAGCAATGCGGGGCGGCGGGCCTCGGCCCACCTTTAGGAAGGGCCCCCAATAAACATAAACAGAAATTTTGTAACCTAAAGACCTCTTATGCCACTGCAAGGGGGCCCACCTAAGCTTGCCCCGGGGCTCAAGGAAGTCTAAGTCGGGACCTGACATTGGCAAAAATATACACAAGTAATATTTACATCATCGATTACTGGTGATAAATTTTGAATCCTTTAAATGAACACCAGAAGAAAAAGATTAAATAAATAGGCGGGGTTTCTTTTTAAAATAGAAAAATAGATTGATTGTAAAAATTGACAAAAAAAAAAAAAAAAAGAATGGAATTGGAATTGGAATGCAAGACAGTTTGTAAGATTGTTTCTTAAAACTTTCGCGACAGCATGTTTTTTTCTTTTTGACAGTAAGGTCCGCGCCTGTAGGTGCAGGCGTTAATCTACGAAATTACAATATTTCAAAATAAAATTTTCTTTATTCACATTTATATTAAAAATGAATATATATTATAATTATGTTCTTTTTAATCAAAATATTTGTATCCATGGTATATTCCATTGCAAAAATACGAATATTGGTTATATACTTAAGATATAAATCCATCTAAATGATATATCCATAAGATATAAATCCATAATCCATTCGCCCACTGGCGAAGTTATAGATTTTCAAATGACGTGAATTAACGTCAGCGATCGTGAAAGTGTTAACTACTGTCATAGTTAAAGGCTTAATTATTTACTTCATATATTGCTTTATTTTTATTTATTTATGTATTTTATTATTATTATTACTTTTTTTTTTTTTTTTTTTTTTTTTTTTTGGAGAGGGGAGCATTATTATTTTAAGGATACTTTAGTCTTTAGAATATCATCAATATATTTTAATTTTATATATTTTTAAAATATAATTTAACTTTTATAAATATATTTTAACACTTTTGCGACCTCGGGATTTTTTCTTTTTGACAGTAAAGTCCGTCTACGGGCATTATTCTCTCAAAATAAAATATTTCAGAACAAATTTTCTGTATTCACAGTTATATTACAAATGGATATACATTATAATTTTATTCTTTCTATCCATAGTATATTTTGTTGGAAAAATATGAACACTGGGTTACATACTTAAGCTTACCCTCCAACATCCTTATTATTATTCCGTAGTTTTGATATACCGTTAGACCCGCGACTAAAATTGTTTAATATTTACTTCATGAAACCTTACAATAATTTATCCGAAAGGATTTAGTTTATGCATTGTTGTATATATAAACACATCTATATTATTTCAGTTCGTATATTATGTTAAGCCTACGAAAGAAATTTTAAGCTTTATTGGTGATCAGTATAACCATGATAGACACTTTTTAATTGAAAAATATTGATTTTTTTTTTTTTTTAAGAGTATTGTCTGACCAATTATAAGTGTAATGTATTTAAATATACCTAAAATTATCTAAAAAAGTACTGAAGTATATTAATATCTAAAAACGGAATTCAGGAAAACTAAGGTACTAATTAATAAGAAAGCACCACAAAATTGGCGTTTCAAATTATTATTTAGAAAACTTTGAATAAACACCATAAAATACAATAATCTCGCAACAAGTTGCCGCTTTGCCTGCAGTACTCCTGCCTACTTTGCTCACCTGACGAAGGGTCATGTGCTCTTTCCCGTTGTCCCGAAACAATTGCTGTGAAATTGTTGCATTTCATGGCGTTTATTCAAAGATTTATAAGCAAAAACTAAGGTACTGGTAAGGAACTAATGTTTGTATTAATTTTTAAAACTCTTTCTTTTTCTTGAAACATTTCCGGTGTGAAAGTGTAAAATTTTCTTTAATTCTTGTAAGATCTAAATTTTATTTTTCTACATTTACAGATAACCCCCTAACAAATTTTTGATGATAACTTTATGAATACTAAAGATAAAGTGTACAAACAGTATACTTTTCCGCACTGCCAAACTCTCAGAAATTCGAATATGAAGTCCAAATTTGGTGTTGCTATTGAAAAAATCAAAGTTGGCGCTCATTTCAATATGTAGATAACCCCTAATTCAAAATTCGGCACCATTTTTGGAAAGTGCATTTAATTTCCTGTTGAATGGTGCCTATTAAATTTTTCTGGGTGAGTTAGTAACGAAATTACAGCGAGTGCTGCGATTTTTTTTTCCCCGACTGTACATTTAAGGACACTCTATCATAATTTTGATCCTCCATGGAGGGTACCGCTGCCGTATAATGGCACAAGCTTTCCCAAATGAAAAAGAAAAACAAACCATTTGCGGTTGCATCTTTTACATAACTCGCTATTCTGCAACTGCAAGAAGCGTTTCATGAAATAGAAGTAAAATATAAAAAGAAATGATAAAACTATTATTTTATTTAATCGTTTTATCTGTACTCTAATTTACTTATATGCTTGGTTCAAATATACATTCCTAGAGGAGTTTTTCAGGAGATATAGAGACATGCCAATATTTTAATTTATTTCAGACATTGTTCTTACCCGTCCCATTTTTCGAACCACGTTCCTTGAGCAGTATTTTTCTTCCCATTTAATCGTGATTATATATTATAGAAAATTTCACTACAAATAAAGTGGTGTAATCAAAGGGCTGTTACTTACAGTGGGTCTAAATACTTTAAAGAGTTGACACGTTTGCATTCGTTGTTCTGAAATTACATTAGTGCTTCCCTTGTTTGACAAAGCAAAAGATATTTTATCGAAGAAATGAATATTGATTACAAGTAATTTCTCCTTTTCATTTTTCAGTGATAGCCTTAAACATTTTGCAATAATATTTATCATTAGTGTTAAAATAACTATTTAAAAGAAGGGATTAGCGTAGCTTCCGACATCCTAAATAATATTATATAGTGTCGTTAGTACCCGCCCCTTTATCCCCACAACATAATTTGAGAGTAATTCTCTCCAAATGCTATTACTATTACATAAGAAGAAAAATTCACTAAACAAAAAAGGTGAGATAAAAGCCAGGAACTAATAATACAACGCATTATTAATTAATATGTTGTCAGCTATGAATTGATTACATTATAGATTGGTATTAAACAATATTTTAGCTTAATGTTATTAAAAATATTTCTGCACGATTAAAGAAAAGATTTATTTCACAACGTAGAACTTATTAAGTTTCTTTGTTATTTTTCCGTATAACACATAACGATGTTTTAAAAAATATGCAAAGATTTATTGTTTATTTAATAAAACAAGATATAAATCGATAAAAACAAGTTTTTTTAAACTGTCAGTTATGCTTTTATATGTTTTCAAAACATTTTTTTTTTTCATCTTTTTCGCTAAATAATGGATAATTTATTGTATATACTTTATAAGTAGTAATATATAATATATAATGTATAAATTACATATTATTACATATAAAGTATATATATTAATTATTGAAATGCATTTTAATAAATAATAATTTATGTACAGTAATGTATACTCCCTCCGTCCCAAATTGTTCCTACAGTTAGGTCGGAAATGTTGTCCCAAATTAGTTGCTACATTTCAAGTAGGCAGAGTCATAAATAACTTTTGATTCAGTTTAGTAGATCAACATCAGTAAAATTATACTATCTAAGTGCCAAATTAATAACTACTGTTGATTACTTCAATAATGATTATTAATACTGATGATTTTATGGTTTTGCATGAACATTTTTTATTGTGCTGTCTGCTGTGCTATTAAATCAGTCAACAACATTTACTTACTAAACATTCTTTTCATAAATCAGTACCAAATTAGTTTGACTGCTATGCAGCGCGATAGAGCTGCAATGTTTAGTCTCGAAAACTGCGAAGCAGCGCTATCGCGCTGCGAGAGGTAAAATTCAGATATCACCGATATTTTAATTTAGTTTTTTTGCATAACCAATCAGTCAATCGTAACTTTTATATAAAGTGAAACATGTTATGCCCAACGTTATTTTAGATGATAATTCGGCGTATAATGATACGAATGAGGATGAGACATTGGTAGCAAATAATGAAGAAAGTGACGAAGAATGCATCAGATTTCGTCGGAGAAAAAGATTTCGGATACTGAGTGATTCTTCTTCTTCTTCTTCAAAATCGAAAACGGAAGAGCTTGTGACATCGGATATAAACAACGAAGATAGTGATGAAGAAAGCGTCATAATACATCGAAAGAAAAGATTACGAATACTGAGTGAATCTTCTTCTTTATCTTCGGAAGCAAAAGGTCATACTTTTACCGATATTTCCCAGACAAAATCATTTTCTAAAGCTTTATTTTTTTAATACTTGGACCTAGACACGTACCTTCTTCAGATGCGAAACCTATAGCCTACTTCAACTTATTTTTACTGCATCACTGCTCCAAACTATCGCAAAAGAAACAAACAGGCATGCTTCCTAATTTTTGAATTCACGAATTTTATCGAAAAATTCGCGGGCAAACAGGTTGACGCCAATAACAGTACAGGAAGTCAAAGCATTCGTTGCAGTCTTACTGGAGATGGGTATAACAAGAAAACTAACAGTTGTCAGTTATTGGAAAAAGGTAAAAGGTTCTAGGCAGATAGATACCTACCATGGTTTGGGAAAACATAGGTTACTATTGGTCTTGAAGTTTTTACATTTGGTCGACAACAGACAATTAGCTGAACCAGGCCATCCAGAATATGGCCTATGTGGCAGGTTTGATACGCTTGTGAAACGTACGAATTCTGTATTTCACCAGCACTATGCACCCCACCAACAATTATCTATTGATGAATCGTTAGTTGGTACTCACTGCCATTCGTCCATAAAGCAGTATCGCCCAAATAAGAAGCACCATAAATCGGGAATTAAATTTTGAATGTTGTACGACTCCATTACAAAGTAATGTTTGGGATTTTTCTACGACAAAAGCGCCAAAAATGCAGAAGATAAAGCTTTGATTAAAAAATATGTTCTTGGATTTACAGTAGTTCAAAAATTGCTATCAGACGGAAATTATCTAAACAAAAGCTACCATTTGTTTACGGATAATTTTTACACAAGCGTACGCATACCTGTCAAGTTTTTAATTTATTCCGGAGTAATGTTAGCTCAACCCTTTTTTCCACCGTAATCTTTTTAGAGTAATTTTGTTCATATTTATTCGTAGTTATATAATGAAGAAAATTTTTCTACGAATATTACGACATAACCTCCTAAACTAGATGCCTGTCGCGTAGATCGAAAACTTGGCAACAGTTCAAGCGGTAGACAGCGCCACCTGGTGTAGATTGCGCGACTTTTTTATTCAACAGCCATCAAAAATTTTTAAAAGAGGGATTTTTTATATTACATAAAAGGCGAATAGAATCAAAGAAACGTCGATTATATATATAACATATCACTTCCTACAATTATTGATGGCAGTTGAATAAAAAGTCACACAATATGTACAGGTGGCGCTGTCTATCGCTTAAACTGTTGCCACGCGACAGGCATATAGTTTAGGAGGCTATGATTACGGTTTAGAAAAAGGGCAGGTCTAACAATACTCCGGAGTAAATTAAAAAACTTGGTAGCTGTGGCTTACAGTTGGCCAAAGAAATATTGAGAAAAAGTACATACGTAACTAGAACTATACGAAGAAATAGAAAAGAAGTTCCTCTAGAAGCTAAGAAAGTAAATGTACGAGAAGTTAAATATTTTGCATGTCGAAATGTTTTCATGTGTTCTTTCAAGGACAAAAATACCAAACCCACATCCTGTGATACTAATTTCATCCAGTTCAGATACCAAGAATGCGGCCATCAAAAAGAAGAGAGGAATTTTTGTGTACGAAAAAGAAAAACATGATCCACGACTACAATAAATTCATGGGAGGAGTGGACTAATCAGATAAAATGCTATATGTGTACTTCGATGAGAGAAGAACCCCCAAAGAATGGTATTGATCGCCTACATTTTATATGCATCGAATACAACAGAGAAAAAAAATTAGTAAGCTCCAGTTTACATCTCAAGTAACTAAAGATATTGAAAAAAAATGGATAGCTTTCAGAAATAGCGAATTAACACAAACATCTCCTTCGAACAAAAAATTAGTCTTAGAAAAATTACCTGGACGAAATTTACGTCAATGTGTGGTCTGCACTAACAAGCAGAGTGGGCCAAAGCGTTCCAACCTCACCTGCGCTCGCTGTAAGAAACGGCTATATGGCCTTTGTTCAGGAAAACGTAATTGTTGAACATTATCTTTTCATTATTTTTCTTTTTCATTTTTTTACAAGAAGTAAAAAAATATGTATATTTGTTTATTTATTTTATAAAGTTATTTTTTTATTATTTATTTGTAAAACACAAAAAAATAAATAAATTAACTGATAATTTTATGAGTGATTGTGTTTTATTTAATAACATATATATATATATATATATTTTTAAATGCTCGAAAAATATCAGCAGCAGGTGACGATGTCAATAGTCTAATCATTGAAATCAATTAAATGTAGTTCTTTCGATAGAGAAATATCTAACGTGATTTTCGACTCATAAATTTTTACGACGCTCGTTTCTGTTTCATCATTTTTTAAATGTATATCTTTATAGATGAGAAAAATATTGGAAAAAAATAAGAATGGGCGGAGACTCGACAAAATCTTATCAAAATACACACCCCTACACTACACTGAATTGCATATTTCGAAAACTAAAATTGAATGTTTTCACTGCTCTTAAATTTTCGTAAAACATTGTGTGAACAAATATTAATGGTAAAACACGTTTTTTGTTTTTATTCATCCTTTAATGATACTTAAATTGGCATTTTATATACGCCACAGTAAGGCGTGGTTTTCATTAATTAGGTGTGTTTTTATAGATCATTAGAAATTTTCATATTTTATTTCTATAGAAGGAGTAGAGGGTAAATGATTTATACATAAAAATACACATTTATATATGCCTTTTCGATTGCTGCTTACTTGTATTTTTTTAATTTTTACTGCACTGCGTGGTTTTTCAGTTGGCATGATTGGGTTTCGAATTTTTTACAAGACTAAAATTAAATATTCACAACAGAAACACTTTTATTGACACCTGAAATTCCGATAGCAATTTAAGGATGAGTTTCACAAAGTGCTTCAGCATTCAAAGGGTTAAAAAATTTGCTTCGAAAAATTAGTCCCAAAATAATTGCTACATTTGCGGAATGTAAAAAATGATATTGAAAATACCAAGTTATGATAATTTTAATCTCAAATTAAACAATTTTAAGTGATGTTTAGGAATTTCTTGCACATAATATAGCTTCGGATTACATGCCTGGTTTCGCAGAAGAAGATTTTGACGACGAAGTTTTTCCTTATTGAGATGGGTCCTTATACGAGTTTGTAAAGTGAAAAATATATTGTCAAGCTTTTCTACTTCTATATTTTGAAAAGCGACTTCAACAGCAGCAATTAAGTTGTCAATATTCTTTGTAGGCATCTGATGTTGTAATGACTGTATTACGTTAAAAAACCCGGGATCAAGTACAGTCACCCAAAAAAAAAGCCACCCCCCCACCTAATTTTGCCGTAAATTATCGTAGAAACATGCGACTGGTACCAATCGGTTTGTAATAACGTCTAGTTTATAATGTTATAGTTACATTTTACTTAGGGGGTCGTCTACATATTAAAACTGACATCAACTTCATTTTTTCCAAAAGTAACCCCCATATTTTATAATTTATTTGAATTCTTTGGATCAAATCATCACGGAAAATGGTATAGTTTATATATTTCGCTCAATTTTTCATAGAGTTATAAGTTGTCAAAGTTTGGGGATGCTAATGTTAAATGAATGTGACAAACATTAAATAATATGAATATAATTATGATATTTAAATTCTGTTTTTTTTTATTCGTTAGAATGAAGTGACCCAAACATATTCCATGCAAATTTTTGCTAAAAAAACATTTTTTGAATTATGAAAATTATTAATAAATTCATATTTGAAAAAATTATGAATTATGACCTATGTTAATTTTCGCACGAATAGAACGGGCATCATCAAAAACATGGGTTTCCAAATTTACAGCTCGTTCCTAACATTATTTTTTGAGTTACAGTGATATTTCACTTTGTATTCCTGTTAGGGGGCCGTCACTTGTTATATTCTGTATCCTCTATAAGTAAATGTTTGTATATAATTTGACGGAAAACTATTTTAATTTACCTTTATGTTATTTTTTTTTGTTTCCTAAGCAATATTTCTATGTTTATTATACAAATTGGCATATTTTTGTAAAGTTATCACAATGTAGGTGAGGGATTGTGAAGGAATTTCAAAAGAAAAGAAGCCCCGTCTCTGATTCGCTGAAACACTATTTAAAAAAAAAAGACTAATTTGCATAATCCTATTTGACTCTATATGTGACGCTGGTATGCATAAATCACAATGGTATTTACTACATCGATTATTGAAGACAAAACTTAAATGATTTAATTACAAATATGCAAAATTATTTTGTTTTATATTATAAAGTTTTAGAAAAATTGTGAAAAGGCGTGGCTTACGGTACAAGAGAGGAATATATCCGATCCTAATATGTTAAGTCTTTCTTCATAAATATTAAATATCTTTTTCTAGTTTTTCGCTGCTAAAATTCTATTTTAACCCTGTTACACTTTTTTTCGCATTTCAATATTCAAGAGTACGTACACCTCTAGTTAAATATCATGTTTTAGAAAACACGGTACAGCGAAACTGATTGCATGAAACAGCAATTATGCATTCGACAACTGTTTTATTATTATTATTATGAATATTTAATAATTTTAAAAAGATTTTTTACCATGAATTTTTTGTTTAAATTTTCTTGTGACATATTTGCATTTGGTTACTGTACCGTTTGTAAGCTTTGTGTTATTTAAAATTTATCCCATAATGTAACATAATAAAATATCAAATTTCTATTAAAAGTTTTTTAATACAGAATCAAATAGTGAAAAATTGGTTTATTATTTATATATATATTTTTTTAAGTTTATAAGATCTATTATTGGAACATAGCTCAACAGTATTTATTTTCAATTTCCTAATCACGAAATCAAAGTCACAGTTATTATGGGATAAAAATTTAAAACAAAGGAATTGTCTTATTACTTTCAAATATATAGATACTGATCTTACAGAATCCTTTAGAGTCCAAAAGACTTTAAACGTCTAAATTTAAAAATTCAAAATAAAATAAATTAATCTAAATGCTTTTAAAGTTGAAACGGGAAGATTTCAAAATATATGAAAATTGGCATTTGTGTTTTGAACATTTTGGTGCGGCAGATATTAAAAAAAATATTTTAATGATGAGCTGAACCTGAGCTTAAGAGAGGGCGGATCCAGCTATTTAGCACGAGTGATATCACCTGACTAAAACCAGAATAAACAACATTTTAATTTATTCCGGGGTACTTTTAGCCCACTGTTATTCTTTTTTTTTTTTTTTTTTCAAACTTCAACACTAGCTACAGTACGCTTACGTCCTATTTACATTAAGCTTTGATATGGAAACTATGTTGCTGTTTTTCGATGCTGCGAAATTTACAAAATATATTTGTGTTAATATACTATACAGATAGAAGAATAATTATATAATATCAACAAAACTTCTTTAATCAATATGTTTATATACATTACTGTATGGAAAAGTTTATATATGAATATTGTATTTATTTTTAATGAGACATTTAAACACAAAATACTAAAAAAAAGAAGAAAATGTGTTATAAATTTTTATAATTCAAGCAAAACGTATATGCATACTTGCCAACCTAACCCGTAACATTGTTAGTTCCCGCCCCTGTGTGTACACAATTAAATTTTTAGAGTAATTAACTTCAAATACATTTACGATTAACTCATTGAGCGCCACGCGAATTCTTATGGAAATCCCATTCAGGCCACACGTGCTGCTTAGAAGCGTGTTATGTTTATCGAGTTTCAATAAACCCCATTAGGCCTTAACGATATAATCCTATTAAAAAAGAAAAAAAAAAAAAAAACATGAAGTAAATATTAAATAAAGTGTCAGTAATTACTTAAAACTATGTAAGTTCTGTAGTTTTATATCATATTTTACACTGCCGGCTGACTTGGCCTAAATGGAAAGATCAGTGTCAGCCACCGATGGCTGACATGGCGCTAAAAAGACTGATGTGAAAAAAATGTACGGAAAGGGGCGGGACCAGTAATCTTCCGGGTTAGGTTGACAAGAATGTATATACACACAGCAATGCCAGAAAATGTTCTTTATTTTTCATGAACCAGATGAATGGTACTTTTTTTCTGAATAGTCTATATATTAAACATAATGCTGCTTTAAATACCCTTTAAATGAAAAGTTTTATTACATAAAGTAATTTTCTGGCACTCTACAGCTCCCAAATGACACACAATACGGGTTCAACCAGGTTGAGTGCCGCCGTTTCAGACAATTATACGGCAGCTTGAGTTAAAATAATTTTGAATTTTCAAACAAATTTAAAACCATTCACCCTTTTTTTTTTCTCTTTTGATAGATATTTTAATATCTATTCAATTTTCTTCGTATGTGAACTACCTGATGTTTAATCAATAGAAACCAATAAATATCTTTTTATTCATAAACTAACTCAAAAAGTTATGTGAATTAGTCATTTTTTTTAAATTTTATAATTAACATATATAAATTTTTTTCCGGTGTGAAACTTAATAAATAATGTATAATGGGTGGTAGATCATGATTTATATATTCTAAATGTATAGACGGACCCCTAATACATTTTCACGTGTAACTCTATTTAAAATTGATTTAAGGTATATAAATAGCCCATACAGCACAGAATGTTTCAGTTATGTTGCAAAATGCTTACAAACTTTCAAAAACGTAACACATTTTAATATGCTCTCTGAAACCTCTCTGAAACATTTGCTCTTTTCTATGTTCTCTCTCTTATGTGACTGAAACGTTTCTGTTACGTATCTGATTCTTTTGTTACGATCGCGGACATTTCTACGTTTATGTAAGTAATCGGAAAGCTAACTGAACGTTTCTGTAATATTTACAATGTTTCCATGTTATATGACTGTTATGTTTCTGAAATATTTTGTGCTGTTAGGGAGGTGTGTTTTTCGAACCGCCTTGATCTCAGAAATCTGAATATGAAGTCAAAAATAGGGGTTGCTATTGAAAAAAATGAAGTTAATGCCAGTTTTAATATGTAGAAGACCCCATAGGCAAAATGTAACTATACCGTTATAAACTAGATGTTATTACAAATCGATCGGTGCCAGTCAAATGTTTCTACGATAATTTACGGCGAAATTAGGTGGGGGGGGGGGGGTAGCGTTTTTTTTTGGGGGGGGGTGACTGTACATTTAAATCTGGACTATTGGAGGTTGGCATGGTAGTTTAAAATTCCATCCATCTTTTAAACATTCTTCTGTGATATTGGGGTCATCCATTGCCAAATGAGGCTTGCCATTATCCTGATGAGTTATTTTGTACATGTTTGTAAAGTTAAAAATATACTGTCAAGCTTTTCTACTTCTATATTTTGAAAAGCGACTTCAACAGCATCAATTAAGTTTTCAATATTCTTTGTAGGCATCTGATGTTGTAATGACTGTATTGCGTTAAAAAACCCGGGATCAAGTACATTTAAATCTGGACTTTTGGAGGTTGACATGGTAGTTTAAAATTCCACCCATCTTTTACACATTCTTCTGTGATATTGGGATCATCCACTGCCAATTGAGGCTTGACATTATCCTGTTGTTTGTATATAGGACTCGATTTTTGACTAGTCGGAAATGTTTCACGTATAGGCGGCAAATCTTTTTCTATAATTATTTTTCGGATTTCTTCTTTGTTAATAATTTCTATTACTTTTTCCACAGCAGTTCCTTTTGCACGATTTTTTTTTAGCTTATTTTTATATTTTCTGAATAAACAAAAGGCCATATTCCAGTTTTTCCCTCAAACATTTCATTTCTATTCGAATCCTATCTTGGTTTTGCCATTGCTACCATAAATATTACTTTGATAAAAATCCTTTTGCTTTTGCACAAAGTTTCAGTTTCATCTAGGGTGATGTAAAACGAATTACTGGTTTTTGAAATATAAAACCATTTTTCGTTGATATAAATATGATCCAACATATCCGAAAAACATCCATTAATTTTAACATGCTGTAAACAAAATCGAATTCTATCTATTTCATTTTTTTTTCTGTTAGACTTGGCTTAGTGGTTGATGAAATACACATCAAAACTTTTCTCTCCCTGAGAATCCTGTATAATATTGATTTAGGAATACTAATAGAACTTGATAAACTCTGCAATGATTGTCTTCGTTTTATAAGGACATCTTGCTCAGTTGCTGAGAAAAATCTTTTTTTTCGTCCGCATTTACCAATTTTTTGTGAACTTACATTGTAAATTTCATCATCACTTATTTTTGACGTCTTTGCTAGCTTTCACAAGCGGGATATTGTACTACGATGAACATTAAATTTAATCGCTGCAGCATTTATAGCACCCATTTAAAATTATAACCTGGTTTTATATATATATATATATATATATATATATATATATAATTGCCGAAACATCAGTGGAGGCCCTCTGTTGAGACTCAAAACGGTTTTTGGCTCTGTCTGTCTGTCTGTCTGTCTGTCTGTCTGCCTGTCGCCCGATAGCGGCCACAAAAATAGCGCTATTGACATGAAATTTGGTACAAATGTTCATGAGCCCCACGGAATCAGCTGCATAGTTTTTGGTATGTATTCCATTTGTAATTCGTATACAGGGACACACAATATTTTTTTTTTTATCATTAAGGCCTATGGGAAGAATTTGTATGTCGCGTGATAGCAGCCGCAAAAATTACGCTTTTGACTTGCAATTTTGTACACATATTCATGAGCCCAACGGAATCAGCTGTATAGTTTTAGGTGTGTATTACATTTGTAGTTCGTGTACAGGGACACGATAAATTTTGTCTTATCATTACGGCCTATGGAAAGAATCTGTATGTAACGCGATAGCTTCCGCAAAAATCAAGCTATTGACTTCCAATTTTTTCCGAAACGTCAGTGGAGGCCCTCTATTGAGACTCAAAACGGTTTTGGGCTATGTCTGTGTGTTTGTCTGTCTGTCTGTCTGTCGCGCGTTAGCGGCCGGAAAAATGGCGCTATTGGCTTGAAATTTGGTACACATGTTCATGAGCCCAACGAAATCAGCGGTATAGTTTGTGGTATGTATTCCATCTGTAGTTCGTATACAGGGACACCCAAAAGTTTTTTTTATCATTACGGCCTCTGGGAAGAATTTGTATGTCGCGCGATAGCGGTCGCAAAAATAGCGCTATTGACTTGAAATTTGGTACGCATACTCATGAGCCCCATGAAATAAGCTGTATAGTTTTTGGTTTGTATTCCATTTGTAGTTCGTATACAGGGACATACAAAACTCTTTTTTATCATTACGGCCTACGAGAAGAATTTGTATGTCGCGCGATAGCGGCCGCAAAAATCACGCTATTGACTTGCAATTTGGTACACATATTCATGAGGCCAACGGAATCAGCTGTATAGTTTTAGGTGTGTATTACATTTGTAGTTCGTGTACAGGGACACGCCAAAGTTTTTCTTATCATTACGGCCTATGGGAAGAATTTGTATGTACCGCGATAGCCACAGCAAAAATCAAGCTATTGACTTGCAATTTGGTACACATATTCATGAGCCCAACGGAATTAGCTGTATAGTTTTAGGTGTGTATTACATTTGTAGTTCGTGTACAGGGACACGCCAAAGTTTTTCTTATCATTACGGCCTATGGGAAGAATCTGTATGTACCTCGATAGCCACCGCAAAAATCAATCTATTCACTTCCAATTTTTTCCGAAATGTCAATCATTGGAGGCCCTCTATTGAGACTCAAAACGGTTTTGGGCTCTGTCTGTGTGTTGGTCTGTCTGTCTGTCGCGCGTTAGCGGCCGCAAAAATAGCTCTATTGGCTTGAAATATGGTACACATGTTCATGAGTCCCACGAAATTAGCTGTATAGTTTTTGGTAAGTATTTCATCTGTAATTCATATACAGAGACACACAAAAGTTTTTTTTTATCATTAGGGCCTATGGGAAGAATTTGTACGTCGCGCGATAGCGGCCGCAAAAATAGCGCAATTGACTTGAAATTTGGTACACATGCACGATAGGTTGTATTCAAACCAGGGTCATTTGGGTAGCAATCCAACGCCGTAGCTCTGGACAAAAGGTTGACCCATTGTCCATTGGTAAGCTAGGATTATCTACCCTCTGAAAAGCGTTGATGGCGTCGCTATAAGATATGTATGCCTTTATTGGTATCATAATTTTTATACAATAATCTGTATCATTTTCAATCTCGAAACATTATTATAAAAATACTTTAAATATTTCTGATTGAAATTAGAGTTGGCAAAAAAAGCAAAAATTTCTTATCCCTGACAGTGTCCTGCAAAAAGGGCGGTGAGTACAACACCTGCAAAAATAGCTGATAACAAGGGAACTTTAATTATGAAAATAACATAACACGTATCATTTGAAGAAGCTATAATTGTCATTAACATTCTTACAAAAACGCTCTTCTGAAAATGTACAGCTACTCTCTTAAGGAAAAAAAAAAAACCTCTATCGAGTTAGTTTTAAATATCTCAACTTCCAACGTCTTCCAATAGTATATACACTGATGGAAAAAAAAAAAATCCCAACACCAAGAAAAAATTATTGTACAGTAATGAAATTTCAGCAATACATTTGTCTAGGTAACATACTTAATTAATTAAAGTTTCAAGATCACAGGTAGAGCCATTGGCGAGAAGAGCCATTTCAAATGTGAAATGTTGGTACATTAGTAACCGGTGTAACCGCCAGAATTTTGAATGCAAGCATGCAAACGTGTATGCATTGTGTCGTACAGGTGTCGGATATCAGTTTGTGGGATGGAGTTCCATGCCTGTTGCACTTGGGCGGTCAATGCAGGGACGGTTAATGCTGGTTGTGGATGACGCTGGAGTTGTCGTCCAATGATGTCCCATACGTGCTCGATTGGAGAAAGATCTGATGATCTAGCAGGTCAAGGCAACATGTCGACACACTGTAGAGCATGTTGGGTTACAACAGCGGTATGAGGGCGAGCGTTATCCTGTTGGAAAACACCCCCTTGAATGCTGTTCATGAATGGCAGCACAACAGGTTGTATCACTAGACTGACGTACAAATTTGCAATCAGGGTGCTCGGAATAACCACGAGAGTGCTTAAGTGTTTCTAATGCTGAAATGTATTTGGTAGAAATATTTTACAGAATCAAAAATCAAGGATTTAAAAACGAGTAATGCTATAATGGCCTATCCAGAAAGTAATGAGGCTGAATTTTTTGCGCCGAGCTGAAGTTCAAAGAGACGAACTTAGCGGGTGGTTCAGATGGTGGACGCTGTCGGTTACACTGTCTGCCTTCAGCTTTATTAGAGCATAGATTGCTCATAAAGTAAACACGTGTTTGAAAGTAGCATTAGGTTTTTAGATTCTAGCAGAGCAGCGACATACCGTAAAGTTTTGTGCAAACTAAACAAGTCGATACTGAAACGTTTGTTATGTCACAAGAAGCCTATGTTAAGCACTTTTTGTCAAGGCTCTAGTATTAAATGGCACAAATCTTCAAGACGAAAGAGAAAACGTCGATAACGAATAACACGCTGGGCGTTCATCAAGTTATCGAATTTCAGACAATGTGGCTACAATTAAAGCGTGTTTGGACTATAGTTGTTAATTAGAGTACGAATGATTGGAGAGACGTTGGGACTTTACAAAATCTATTGTGTATTAAATCGTCAACTGGAATCGTCAATGGAACTTTAAAATTTTGCCAAGCCCTTGACTTAGTCCATAGCAGAACACAATGTTGTAACACTGTTCCAACCACTGTACAACTTCGATGTGCTACTGCTGAACTTTTCCCGTTTCCTCGTTAAAATCGAGCTTAAGTATCTGTTTCAGGTTATTTTTAATCGTTTTGACATTTTGAAGAAAAATTCCAGAGTTAACTAAATTCACGTTCTGAATAGCAATCTAGTGGAAGATTTAAAAGCGGGCATCAGTCGGTGGCAGAATCGTTAGCAATGCTGTTTCAACGCTGAAAAGGCTGTTTTGAAGAATATTAATTGTCTGAAAAATTATCTTCAATCAAACAAATTTTACGGAATCAGTCTCATTACTGTCTGGACAGACTATGTATGTCTATACAAATTTCAATATCTGTTTTAGTAACTGAGTCTTGTTACTTAGGTAATAATATTTCAATAAATTTAGTTTTTTTTTTCCCTAAAAAAACTAAGATTTATCTATTGCTTACAAAATACACGTGATATTCCCTTGTTTTGTATTCAGATTAAGATCATACACATTACTTGTATCATCACCTTCAAGAACTTTAAACAAAATTGCATTATGATTGCTACAGTATTTAATAATTTCGTTATTTGGCAGTGCCGAACAACGGATCATGAACTTTATTCTGGTACAGTAGAAATGCAACCACGACTGTCAATAATCAAAATATATATCACCTGCTCTAGCAAACGATTCTGGTATAAAACTTTTTATTTTAAATTTAGCAACGATTATAATTTTTAACTATTTATTTCATAATAACTGCCAAATTTTACAATTTTAAAATAAGGATAATAAGTTCTATGTTTGTAATAAGAAATTCCACATAATATTTTTTTTTAGATTTAAGATCTCCATAACACTATCTTAAAATTCTGGTGTAAAATCTTCATGAGAAATGGAAAATTTCATGCGTTTCATGCGTTTGATTCATTTATAGAATCTGATTATGCTAAAAAGAGCTAGTTCTAAGCGTAACGCATCTATATTTTCTCACTGCTAATTTCGAACAAAAAAAGTTTCGTTTTTTAATTTACGAAAATTCTCAAATGAACTGTTCAAAACTGTTCAATTAAACAGTTGAAAAAAAAAAAAAAAAAGGTGTGTCCAGCTCGCCATGTTTGATATTTTATTATGTTACATTATGGGAAAATTTTAAATAACACAAAGCTTACAAATGGTACAGTAACCAATTGCAAATATTTCACAACAAAATTTAAACAGAAAATTAATGGTAAAAAATCTTTTTAAAATTATTAAATATTCATAATAATAATAATAAAACGATTGTCGAATGCATAATTGCTGTTTCATGCAATCAGTTTCGCTGTACCGTGTTTTTTAAAATATGATATTTAACTAAAGGTGTACGTACTCTTGAATATTGAAATGCGAAAGAAAGTGTAACAGGGTTAAAATAGAATTTTAGCAGCGAAAAACTAGAAAAAGATATTTAATACTTATGAAGAAAGACTTAACATATTAGGATCGGATAAATTCCTCTCTTGTACCGTAAGCCACGCCTTTTCACAAATTTTCTAAAACTTTATAATATAAAACAAAATAATTTTGCATACTTGTAATTAAATCATTTAAGTTTTTTCTTCAATAATCGATGTAGCAAATACCATTGTGATTTATGCATACCAGCGTCACATATAGAGTCAAATAGGAATATGCAAATTAGTCTTTTTTTTAAACTAGTGTTTCAGCGAATCAGAGGCGGGCTTCTTTTCTTTTGAAATTCTTTCACAATCCCTCGCCTACATTGTGATAACTTTACAAAAATATGCCAAATTTGTATAATAAACATCGAAATATTGCTTAGGAAACAATAAAAATAACATAAAGGTAAAATAAAATAGTTTTCCTTAAAATTATATACAAACATTTACTTATAGAGGATACAGATTATAACAAGTGACGGCCCCCTAACAGGAATAAAAAGCGAAATATCACTATAACTCAAAAAATAATGTTAGGAACGAGCTGTAAATTTGGAAACCCATGTTTTTGATGATGCCCGTTCTATTCGTGCAAAAATTAACATAGGTCATAATTCATATTTTTTTCCAATATGAATTTATTAATAATTTTCATAATTCAAAAAATATTTTTTTAGCAAAAATTTGCATGGAATATGTTTGGGTCACTTCATTCTAACGAATAAAAAAAACAGAATTTAAATATTATCATTATTTCGGAAGATATGATTTAATGTTTGCCACATTCATTTAACATTAGCATCCCCAAACTATGACAGCTTATAACTCTGTGAAAAATTGAGCGAAATATATAAACTATACCATTTTCCGTGATGATTTGATCCAAAGAATTTAAATAAATTATAAAAAAGGGGGGTTACCATTGAAAAAAATGAAGTTGATGTCAGTTTTAATATGTAGACGACCCCCTAAGTAAAATCTAACTATAACATTATAAACTAGACGTTATTACAAACTGATCGGTACCAATCGCATGTTTCTACGATAATTTACGGCGAAATTAGGTGGGGGGGGAGGGGTGGCTTTTTTTTTTTTTGGCTGACTGTACATTTTAATAACAAATGTTAAAAGAGCTTTTTTATATTTGCTTGCCTTGTTTATTTATTATTATAAAATAGTTTTAAAAATAAATATTATATCATTGGTATTATTACAAGGGTGCAAGAGTTTCCGTCTCAGCACGGAAAACCTATACCAGCGTATTTTTATCAATACAGTAAACTCTCGATTATCGGCGGTCGGATTATCCGTGGTCCTCAAGGGCTTGAATTTAAAAATACCGAACATACTTATTACAAAAAAAGATAGAAGGGAGTAACGACCTTCAAGGCTTTTGGAGATATTACACGATTCTTGACAGCATTTATGGCATACACACTGCTTAGGAGGCAGTTAAGCAGTCTACATTGATAAGGTCTTGGAGAAAAAATTCATCAAATGTGGAAAATAATTTGGTAGAGTTTATAGAGGAGGAAGAAATTTCTGCTCATGATTTCGCAAATTTAGCTAAATCTGTTACTGGAGGAGAAAAAGTCAATGAAGAAAACATTGGAGAGTAGAATAATTGTGACGCCAGTGATTCAGGTATTGAACACCTTACAGATGAGCAAATTGTGGGCCAAACATTAGACTCAGTTTCAGTAGATATTGAAGAGGAAGAAGGAGATAAAACTCATCACAGGATGAGCCACGACGCAGCCCTAGCACTTGCAGATGGACTTATAAAATATCTCGAGGAATAGGACGATGTATCACTTTGAGACAAAATACTGATAAAGAAACTGCAATCACAAATTAAGAAAAAATGTTTTTGTACAAAAAAACAAAATTGCTTGACCGATTTTTTTGTTAAAAAATAGAGCAAAATGTAAGTAGAAATTTTTATTAGTATGTTAAATTGTATATGTAGGCCATGCTTAAGTGTTAATTAAATAGTATTGCTCAAAAGGCTTTATGTGTTGATTTATATTATCCACTTTTTGACCATTTTGCGGATTATCCGCTGATTCGATTATCCGCGGTTGTCTATTCCCCGTTCACCGCGGACAATCGGGGGTTTACTGTAATTCATATCATATTTGTGGTTTAATTTATTACGATTGATAATAATAGAAGTTATTCATAACGAGTGCTGGTGTCAGTCTTTTATTTTGAGAGTGAAACACTTGCACACAAGTATTATTGTTAAGTGATTATTATTTGTTTTCACTACATTCTACCAATTTGACACTTCTGTAATTTTTATATATACTAGCTAATTAATAAACAAATAAACTGTATTTTTTTGGTAGGTGTCACTTTGGTGGAAAGTATAAAAAATCGCCCATGAAAAATATACTTATCTTTTTCTACCGTTTAAAATCGAGTAAAAATTCTGAAAAAAATATATATTATGTACTTCATAAAGATTTATAAATAGTTTCAACCTCGTTAAGATATCTTGAATAGTTTTTTTTTTAAAATTAAATTTAACGTTTTAGGTTGCCACCTCCATTACTCCCTAATCGTTGAGGGTAGAAGTCTAAAATTGTGTGCAAAAGATGTTTCAGATAAAGAACAATAAATAGCAGGCAAGAACTCTTCATTTGACGCTGGTGCAGTTTTCATATGCTTATCCTACAATACCCTTTCATTTAAAAGACTTTAATCTTCTAAATTTAAAAATTCAAAATAAAATAAATTAATCTAAATGCTTTTAAAGTTGAAACGGGAAGATTTCAAAATATATGAAAATTGGCAATTGTGTTTTGAACATTTTGGTGCGGCAGATATTAAAAACAATATTTTAATGATGAGCTGAACCTGAGCTTAAGAGAGGGCTGATCCAGCTATTTAGCAGAAGTGATATCACCTGACTAAAACCAAAATAAACAATATTTTAATTTATTCCGGGGTATTTTTAGCCCACTGTTATTCCTTTTTTTTTTTATTTATTTTTTTTAAGAGAAATTTATCTTACTTTAACATAGATTTTTACTTTTTACCGCTATCCACATGTGACCTTCAGCATTAGCATTTAAATGAGGAGTCATCATCTTCTTCCAAAGCAAATTTTAAATAAACTTAAAATCATATATATTTGTGAAAATCCAAACAGTTTTTTCCTACTAAGAAAGCCATTCCACACTGAAATACATGCGTAATCGGTCACTTATACGCCAGTTCACACCACAATATATTGGTAGGTAGGTAGGTAGGTTGGGTTTAATGTCGCACTAGTACTGCGCTGTGGGTAATTAGCGACGGTCTGGGACGCACCCCTACGATGGTCCGGAGACACGCCATCGTAATTTTTATCGTTCACAGAGACGATGGCTTCCCTGCTTCTGTTTCCATAGTTTATTGTTCAGATTTTTTATTTGTTTATTTTTAGTTTATTTATTTTATTTTATTATTATTATTTTCTTTCTTTCTTCACTTTTTTCTTTCTTTTTTTTAATAGAGTAATGTAACATTTTGATCTTTTCAACTGAAGATTTAGATTAAGGGTAGTCAGCCTTTCTACACCCACCGTCCACTTCGGTATCTGTGTTAAGAGTAGAATTTTAGAACATCCCATTAAGTTTAATAAAGAAGCATCAGTAAACTGGCTTTGTAAAAATATTACTTACAAACTTTGAATAAACACCATAAAATGCAATAAACTCGCAACAATTGTTTCGGGTCAAAAAAACACACGACCCTTCATCAGGCGAATAAAGTAAGCACGAGTGCTGCAGTCAAAGCGGCAACGCAGTCGTGCGTTGCTGCTTTGACTGCAGCACTCGTGCTTACTTTATTCGCCTGATGAAGGGTCGTGTGTTTTTTTGACCCGAAACAATTGTTGCGAGTTTATTGCATTTTATGGTGTTTATTCAAAGTTTGTAAGTAATATCCCATTAAGTAGTAGGATTTATTATTTTGCATATTAATTTGTTACACATTATAAAATATAAAAGCAAAAGAATATCGTGGAGATTTATGTAAAAGGTTTTAATAATGTCATGAAAAAAAAAATAACAATAATTAATTAAAAAAATTAAAAAAAAATAAAAAAAAAATCTGTTTTAATATTTTTAAAAAGTCAATTAAATTAAAGAAAATGAAAGTACTGCAGTATCAGAACAAACTCCTATTGTCACTGTGAAACGGCCGTGGGAACCAGGTTGAGTGCCACCGTTTCAGACAATTATACGGCAGCTTGAGTTAAAGTAATTTTGAATATTCAAACAAATTTAAAACCATTTACCTTTTTTTTTTTTTTTTTTTTTTTTTTTGTTTTCTTTTGATAGATATTTTAATATCTATTCAAGCTATTTAATTTTCTTCGTATGAAGTGAACTATTTGATGTTTAATCAATAGAAACCAATAAAAACCTTTTAATTCACAAACTAACTCAAAGAGTTCGGTAAACTAGTCATTTTTTATTTTATAATTAACATTTCTGAAATTTTTTTTCCGGTGTGAAACTTAATAAATAATGTATACTGGGTATTAGATCATGATTTATATTTTCTAAATGTATAGACGGACCCCTAATACATTTTCACGTGTAACTCTAGAATTGATTTGAAGTGTATAACTAGGTATGTTTTCCGAAACACCTTGATCTCAGAAATCTGAATATGAAGTCAAAAATAGGGGTTGCCATTGACGAAAATGAAGTTAATGCCAGTTTTAATATGTAGACGACCCCCTAGGCAAAATGTAACTATACCGTTATAAACTAGACGTTATTACAAATCGATCGGTACCAGTCAAATGTTTCTACGATAATTTACGGCGAAATTAGTTGGGGGGGGGGGGTGACGTTTTTTTTTTTTTTTGGCTGACTGTACCAATTCGCAATGAAAAAATATTCTATTTAATTGTTATGAGGGATCTTACATCTAAATTTTTTTTTCAAGACACTTTTACGGATGAAAAATTTTTCTAATTTTTGCTACCTTTATTTTTATACATTAGTCTCCATCCTGTTTAATCACGACATACTACTATGAAAATACTGATATGAAGATTTCTGTATGAAAATAGCATAGATTCCAACATTTTAATTTTTTCCCGGGTATTTTTAGCGCCGCCTTTTTTCATACATTTGTCAAGAGCTGTTTCTCCATTCATAGTTCATAATAGCCATGCCTTTTTTCAAGAATTCTACCACCAGTACTTCTATGGAATAGATTTCATTTTAAATTTTAAGACATTTTAAATATAAAAAATTGCTAAATATTAAAAAGCAAATTTTCGAACAGATTTCATTATGTTGTCCTCCACATACACTTTAGCTTTGAGTGCAGTGCTAAAACAAAATGCAATTTTCAGGAAAATTGTAATTTTAGAAATTGTTTCAAAAATGGTAAGAATATGGCAGTTAACGATGCCACAAAAAGTATTAATTTTTGAATGAAAATCAATACATATTTTAATACGTGAGATGTCAAAATTATTAACTGTTAACGAAATAGTGATAAAAGGGTTTTTAGCAAGATATAAAAATTTTTGGCCGTTTAAACTGGAAATTTGATTTTAGGCGGCCATGTTGCTCATCCAAGCGAGATGACTGTAAGTTAAAAAGCCATTGCCTATAAAATCGTTTTGTATTACATTTAGAACATAGAAAAGATTCAGAAAAAGTGTTTAGCAGCATAATTTCTTTAACTACAGTGTAGCTATTAAACAAAGCAGGTTTAAATGACGGAAAATTTGAAAAAATTCTATTCTTACTGAAGAGAAATAGGAAAGCAAAACCTCAGTAGGCTAAAAAATGTAAAAAATGATTAGTTAATTAATGGGCTGAACTAGTTCTCTTTGATGAGTCAAGTTTAACTTATTTCGAGCTAAAGAAAACAAGCAGATCTGACAACGAAAATATGACCGACTTAATGAAAATCGCACTTTTAAAACTGTGACACATTCTCCGTACATTATGGTACAGAGGTGCATAACTTTTCAAGCAGTCGGGCAAATTTTTATGCTCAAGGGATCAATTAACTCGAAATAAAACACATTCTTCATAAAAGTGGTGCCTGAACAACTGTTTTGGAGGTATCTTGGACATTTCCAGAAACAGCATTTCAAGATGATAATGCACCTTACTACACAACATCTGTGGTAAGTTTATTCACAAAAAAATTGTCAAAATTGTCTATCCATTCCCATGAGAACCTATAATTCTGTAAATAATCATAACGTTTTTCACTTTAAGTTAAATCCCACAAAGAATATAGTAAAATTTCTTCTTTACCAGACATGGAAATAGTCCTCATCGCGATCCGCTCAAAAATGTTTCGTTTATAAAAAGGCGGGGGAAAGGGGAGAGGATTCGAAATTTACAGCCTGTAACTCTGCCAGAACTAGAAAAAATTATTTGTGATGTTTGGCACATTGAAATTTCTGAGATTTATGTTAAAACACTGTATAATACTATGCTATTGCGCATCAAAGCAGTAATTCCATGTAAAAATGGAATTAACCCAATGCAGAATACATATTTTTACTAAAAAAAAAAAGCTTAGATCAAATAAATAGTTTTATTTTATATATTAAAATATAACTGGTTTATTTCACATAATAAATCATAATAGAATACAAAGTGTATGGTTATTGCATTATGTTCAAAAAGAAAGTTTTATGCAGATTTCTAAAAAGTACTTCGTAGAGTGCAATAAAGCGAATTATTAAATCGAAAATGTACATAGGTATCATTTCATACCTTTGGTTGGTATTATTCAATCAAGAGAGTTTTATTTGTTTCAAACATTAATTTTAAAGTTATTACAAATAAAAAAGGTATAAGTCATTTTTTCTGCAGTGCGGCTTTTTTTTTATTTATTTATTATTATTATTATTATTATTATTATTTTGTCGCTTAGTGTATATATATATAGTTCCATTATCCGACGTTGGAATTGTCCAAGGAAACCGAAACCTCGAGCCAAGCATTGTCGGAGTCAAGCTTTTACCAATCACTTCACGCCACCGTCGAATACAGCATTACGTGTTTTTATGATAAGATATACTGCAGTAATCGGGAAACAAATCGCAGTGTTATGTTTTATTTCTAACTTTTTGCCATAAAACTATTGATAGTATGGTATCTTAAACTTAATAAATATTATTACCTTAAATTTTATATCTAGAGGTCCAGAAATTTTTAATAATGCATAACAAGTATGTGAAGGTTGCATCCGTCGATGATAACGATTTCTTTCCTTAAAATGATATTTAAATAAAAACAAACTATAATCATGAATATAGGAAAATTTGATGTTTTACATTTAGATGTAGGTAAATATGTGAAAGAAAAAAGTTTTAAAATGAATAATAATAAGAAGAAAGAATGAAAAATGTTATCCACAAATTATTCATGATTGTTCACCTTTAAATTCGCTTTCTTCTCTGCCAATTACTTACGACATCCGTCTTCACACTTTTTCTTTTAATATAAGAAAGCTTTAAAGACACTTTTCTTTTTTTTTAACGAAATAGGTTTTGTGTCTAAATAGGTTGTTTACGTATTATGTTAAAGATAATAGCACTCAAATATCATTCACATCCCTAGAGTATTATTCCATAAAAATTTAATTTCATAAAGCTACCATAGTTTAAGTAGCTTAACTGCTTATGATATATAATAATAATATATTTAAGATTAAAAACTATTAAAAGTTTAAAATTAGAAAACATTTCACGTGTATATATAATATATAAAAAATAACAAACCACTTTAAAAAACACGTAGATAAACTATTTTTATTAAAAACGACACAAAGCTTTTCGCCATTATAACAAAAGCATCATCAGGTGTAATTGCGTTACATAGAACCAGTAATATATAAACGGTTTAAAGTTACGGTTACAATAAAAAAATTTTCGTTTCATGAAATAATTTTTTTTTATTGTAACCGTAACATTAAACCGTTTGAACTTCTCTTTTTTATATATTGCTGTTTCTATGCAACGCAATTACAGTTGATGATGCTATTGTTATAATGGCGAAAAGCTTTGTGTCGTTTTTAATAAAAATAGTTTATCTACGTGTTTTTTAAAGTGGTTTGTTACTTTTTATATAAAATAATATATTTATTGAATGTGGAAAGAAGTAGTATAAGCATATTTTCTTAAAGTAGATTCCAAATGAAAAATTTTCTAAGTAATGCAAGTGTCTGAATTCCTAAAGTGTCTGAAAATTCAAACGCGTTTGCTGTCTGAAAATTCGTGTATTTATGTGTTTCAGACATTTTTGTGTCTAAATTGGTATTTCCGACATATTTCTGTCTTAAATTAAGACATTTACGTGCCTTAAATGCCGTTTTAGTTGTTCTTGTGTCTTACTTTATGACCCTTTTATTTGCATTGTGCATTTGGAATTTTCCAAGGTTCTCCGCGAAACTCGCATAAATACGAGCTAGGTAAAATTTAGAAAGAATCCCTAGGGAGAGTGCATCACCCAGATCTAGTATCCTCTTTTAGTAACTACACACCATTAAAATTTAAACTCAATTTTCTACACTCTATATGTAATATTTTTTAACTTGCGCAAATTATATCTCTAAATCTTTTAATAATAGAAATTTTAAATGTTATGTTCATGTTTCTTAACTTAAAAAAAAAAGAGATAAACTTTAACCAATTTGTAAGAAGGTAAATTGAAATTTAGAAAGTCATAAACAATGTAATGTGAATACATATTAGAAAAATACAATGTTTCTCACTTTGAGCGTAATTTTAGATAATTTAAATTAAATTTCTTAATTTTTGTGTATTTTACAGAAAAATGTTTAGAAAATGCATTTAAAATTAAATGTCTTTATTTTTATGTGTTTCGAATTTTCCTGAATAAATTATAAAAAAATATGCCTTTGGAGAAAATGTTATTTAAGCTCTGATATTTCATCGAAAAGTATCATTTTAGAACATTGCAATTGAGGCTGTCAAATTCTTACATTTAGGCACAATTTTATGTTATTTTTATGTGTTGTGTTTGTTGAGAATTAAAGATTGATTCTTAATTGAAATAAAATGCAAAAATGTTATTTATTTATTTATTTATTTATTTATTTTTAAGTTATAATAAATGAAGAAATAAACACGGTCTATCATCTTAAAAAAAAATAATAATAACATGAAGAAAGAAAGAAAGTTTCTATTAAATCGTGTTGAAAAAAAAAAATATCAGTTTTAAAGAAAAGAAAAAGAGAAAACAACACTTCTATGCAGATTATTAATCCATTTATCCAAATAAATCTAGTGCTGACTTAGGCTAATTTGGCAGGGTGCTCCAACCTGCGGCCCTTTCAAACACATTTTAGCACCCTGTGGCTCTTTTTCAACCCATTTTATCACCCTGAGGTACTTTTAAAAAGCATTTTGGAACCAAGTAGCCTTTTCTAGCATTCTAAATGTTCAGAGGCCTTTAGATACTTTTCTTTCTGACTTTTCAACCTTCTAGCAACAGTTCTACAGCATTCCTGGAAGAACAAATGCATATAGCCTATATATATACACGTAAAAATAGTATTTTACTTTTGTCATGTACAAAAATCACAACATAGAAGACTGCAAATAATGCCCTTTTTGAAAATAGGTTGCCCTTTTTATTAAATTCCACCCAGGCGGCCCTTTTATTCTAGAGTCAGCACTAAAATCAATTAATTATCTAAAAATTGTATGAATTTGTTGTATGAACTAAAATTTATATGAATTTGTTGATATTCTATTTAATAATATTTTAGCGAATTATGTTTAAGTAAATATTGTGTAGTATATTTATAACGAAGATCAAATTATATGTTATGTTAGGGATGTATGTATTTTAGGCTATTTTGCAAGCACAATGTGAAATTAACATTGAATGAATGTGTCTTCAAATTATGATTTACAAGGATTAAATTGTTTTATGGATTTGGTATTTATAAAAAGTTGTTTAATATTGCTTCTTTTAAATTTTGTATAATTTGTGTGCTTTTAATTAGGATTTGAGAAGAGTAGAGCAGGATCCAGGGTTGGCAAGTTTTTGACATATCACAGTTCTTGACGGCATAAACTGTCTTGTTAAAAACGTACATTTATAATTTAACTGTTATATAAAAATTTTGTTTAACAAAATATAGTTTATAAAGATGTTTTAAGTTTTGAAAAGGAAATAGACTGATGTTTTATGAAAAACGCATTGTTATATTATTCTGACACTAACACTGTATTTCTTTATTTTATTTATCTTTCTTTCTTTTCTTTTTTTTTTTCTTTTTTCCATGTTTTGCTGAGATTGAATGTTTAAAAGTACTCATTTGTAATGCGCTTGCGTCGGTGACTGCAGACATGCTTCAGAATGTATGGCGTGAAATGGACAACAGTCTAAATGTTGTCCGTGTGACCAAGGGAAGTCACATAGAACATCTATGACGTATGTATATAAAATATTGGACTTCTGTCTACCTTCTGTGTTAATCTTATCGATAAATTCTTTTCAATTAAATAGTTATAGCCGTTTGTAATCGCTATATTCATTTTGACTTACCCTGTAGATTATAAATATATTTATTTTCAAATTCATAATCATTTACTTGCGTATATTATGTTTTACTTTTTTTCCCCCCTTAAAAACAAAATAGTATTCCTGTGATTTTAACACTTGGCTTTTAAGTTTATATGTGATATTAAAATCATAATTAACATTTGGAATTGTAGAATTTCATAAATACTAACATAAATAAACACAAACATAAAAAATAAATAAATAAAAATACGCCTACACAGTCTTTGTATATATTTCTTAGGTTTGAAACCAGTATATTTACTTAAATTTTTATTAATTATCATCTAAAAATTATTTTAAGGCCTGTTAATTTATAAACAGTATAATATTTAGATGTCAACTTATATATGGGAAATATTATTAATTTCTATTACTAAACAGATTTTAGCCAATCTACAGATTTTGAGTTTTGACGATATAGGTTTTTAACAGGAAAGGTTTCTGATGTTTTTTGACAGTTTAAACCAGTATTATACCCTTGCCATGTCAAAAACCCTATCCAGCTAGCAATGGCAGATCCAGAACTTAACTTTTTTTTTTTGGGGGGTGGGGGGTGGGGAGAGGGGTAAGATTTTTCAAGATGTTATTCCAGATCAATGAAAATTTTACAATTGTAATATTCAGTTGTGAATGGCTGCACTTTTGACCCCCCCCCCCCCCCCAACCGCCCAGATCCACAACTGCCAGCTAGTTACTATTGCATATTTTTGTGTTTTTTAAAAATAGTAACAGATACTTTTACAAAATTTATAACCAGTTTGTGGCATTTTTAAAATCTGTGCTTTGTTGGAAACGTTTTACTTTAGGTAGGCTCTTACATTTGGCTATTTCATTAGTGCGCAAGATTGCCAAAGAGTAGCAACCTGAGTGAATGTTTTCTATGGCTCCTTACTATATTCTTTATACTTGCCAATTCCTGAGAAATAGACTTTTTTTGAAAAAATCATATTTAATAACTGAAGAAATAAAACTGATCCTTTAATTTACTTTTTCTTTTAACTTTTAGAAACTGTTCATCATAATCGTCAATTTCACTACTGTCACGGAAGATGAAGTAGGAACGTTAATCTCCAGTCGACTGCAACGTGCTGAACAATGAAGAGAGAACGTAAAATGATTTGTATATGGCATGAAAGTTTTCAGACTTTAATCTGAAATCCTTCCTTTTGTAGGTCATGTTGGCTGTTTCTGAGATCAATGTAAATCCAAAGAGAAACCATAACCAAAATTTATGGGTGGCTGGAGTGGGGGGGGGGATAGCAAATTATGTTAACTTGCCAAAGTATTTGATTATTTTGCTGTTAATTGTAACAAAATTTTGTACTATTTTCAAAGTGGATTCCAGAAACAAAAGATTAATTTAGTGTAAAATAAAATTTTTGCTTTTTTTTTGGTAGCAAATTTCTGAAACATGCAATATTTTCCCAGTTGAGATTGGGAATTAGGGGTTTTTTTCACTACTGTTAAAAAGAGAAAGGAAAAAAAAAATATTTACAGCTAAATGCTGAAATTAGGGTAATTTTTACTGCCAATTTCCAAAATAATGACTATTTTGGCACTATCCTTTATGGGTTTCTTTCACTACTGTTAAAAAGAGAAAGGAAAAAAAAATTTACAGCTAACTGCTGAAATTAGGGTAATTTTTACTGCCAATTTCCAAAATAATGACTATTTTGGCACTATCTGGTATAAAACATTTTTTTTCTTTGTGTGTATCTGAAATATGTAATTTTTTCATTAATATTTCTGCTTTTTTTAAAAAATCTTAATTAACAAATATGCAAAAATTGCTGATTTTTTTTTTCATTTTTCTGCCTTTAATGAATTTACTAATTAACCGATTAATTTACTGTAAGTTAACCTTTGTACATTTTTGTTGCTTAGTTCCCCAAACACATATGTATTTTTGCATTTTATTGTGATAACTCTGTATTGTGCGGAAGTTCAGACTTTTAGAAGAATTCACACTTTCATGCCTGATATATGAAATTGTTCAGAAAGACGAGTGGAATCACTCCAGTTTTATTTTATGGAATTAAATTTCTTACTATATTTTGTCAAAATATTAAAATAAAATAAATAAATAAAGGGAAATATTTATGTTTATTATAATTACTGGAGTGCAGTTCTTTATTCAGTTTTTAAAATAATCTCTCTCTCTCTCTCTCCTTTCCTTTTCTTGGTTAATGATGTTTAAAAGAAAAACAAAACTGAAAATTTAAATATTTTTTAAACAATTGTGCCTTTTTCTCCATATTAATCATTTAATATAATGTAGCAAATATTTTTATCAGGCTTGGCATGTTACAAAAATACTCATACAAAAATACTCAAAGTTGATTAAAGAAATCAATTTCACTTTAACCAGTATAAAATTTTATTATTTAAACAATATATATATATATATATATATATATATATATATATTACTGGTAATTATTAAATAAATAATACAATATAATCGAAAGTTTTTTAGCAATTGAATTTTGAAACTGGTTTCTCAACTTAGAAAAGATAAAAATATATATATATATATTTATTTATTATGAAAATTTTATTTATTTATTTATTATTATTATTTTTTTCTGTTTAGGCAAGAAAACTTCCATTGCAGAAGAATAATCTCCTTGCTGCTCTGAATTACAATTATTATATTTGAATAAATATATGTCTTTTGATTGCAAATTTGACTGCAAATCAAATTTGACTGCAAAAAAATTTGACTGCAAATTTATTAAAGAAATAAATATAATGAAACAGTTTCATGTCTAAAACTTCTTTTAAGAAAACAATTTAACCTGATAGAACTTGCTAACCTCTTGTCACTCTAGAACTTGCTAGAGTGATAATTTTTCCTATAGAGAGCAATTGCCTTTTTTTTTTTTTTTTTTTTTTTTTAATCTTATATTCCTTATATATCAGCATTTTTTGTTTGACTTAATATTTTTTATCCACAAAAGCAATTTAAAATAATTCAAATACAATTATAAAATTTTAATTAAAATACTGGAAGAAAAAAAAAGTATGATGATGAGAGAAAATCTTACACAGTGAGTTTTTCCGACATAAAGCACATTATTTGATCTTGAAATCATGAGAAGCAGGTGTCGATCCAGGTTTTAATATTTGGACCCCCTTTTTTGTGAAAAACAAAATATTTTTGCAATATTTTTATTTATTTTTGTGGGAAAAAAACATTGAGACTGTTTTTTTTGTCATTCTATATAGTGTTTAATATCAAGTTAATAGATCGGTTAAACTAATTAAATACAAATGCTGAAAACAAGGAAATATTTTATAAAAGGATCATTTTAAAATAAATTCTTATGAAGGTTTCATTTCATGAATTTGAATTTTGTGCAGGGTCACTTTTTATGATCTGGAATTTTGTAAAGAGGCAGCAAAAGAGACCCAATTTTCACATGGATCAATTTCTGAGAAATGTCTGTGTAACAAATCTAAAACTATAAAACTTCAGAAAATGATTTTTCAATGTTTTTTTTTTTTTTTTTTTTGTTTTTTTGACACATAAAAAAAAAAAAAAAAAAAAAAAAAAAAAAAAGAGAACCTTTCATAATAAACTGTGAGTATAACTTCAAATTATTCCTTTAGATGTAGTCATAATTCTTAAAACTGAAATGTTTAATTGTGTTTTACTAGCTTATTTCACACAAATTTTTACTAATTAATTTAATTCTTATTCAACACTAAATTGAATATTTAAGATCCATTATAATAGTTCATACAGTAATTAATTATATTTAAATACTGTAAAATAAACGATACAAAATTACAAAATAAGAGATCATCTGAACAAACATGGTTATTAAAGTGAAACATGGGCTGTTTTTGTTTTCTTAATGAAGAACATTGTAAAAAAAAAAAATCTAAAATAAATAAATAAATAAATAAATAAATAATCTAAAAACATAAATTAGTGCACAGGAAATTATGTTTTTTTTTTTTTTTTTTGTCACATTTCTAATATGCCAGGATGTTTGCCAATAAACTAGTTTTACTATTTATTTCTTAAACTATCTTCAAATATTTAGAAATTTTATTGATAAACTCATCAGCTGTTTAAATTCATTTTAAGTAGTTTGAAGTGTAAGTTTGATTTTTGTTAAACCAACTATGTGAAAAATACCAGAGGCGGGAATTGAACTCGGGCCCTTTGCTTAACATGCTGATGCTCTTCCACTGAGCCACCCTTTCTGATAACTAGCCCGACATTTCTCACCCAATAACCGTTACATCTGCATTTGCAGATATAACCTTGCAACGATTATTATATGAGAAATGTCAGGCTTGTTATGTTCTTTTAAATACCTCGATAGCACAGAATAATATTTAATAATAACGCAGATGTCACACATACTTATTTTAATTATATATATATTTGATAAAATAATTTTACAGGTAATTATGATTAAGAAAATCTTCTTACCTGTATTCGTCAATTTAGCATCCGATCACTCTATTCTTGTTTAGACAGCTAAATCATTATAAACTCTTCTATAAAGAAAATATCCATTAGATTCAAATGATTCAGCATACTCAATTACGAGATGACTTTGTGTTTTTTTTATATTTAATAAAAGTTAGAGAAAATAAAAAACATGAGTTTAAGTTACGGAGCTACTAAACGCTCCGAACATTAGAAGATCTACATAACGACTACTGATGAAAAGATTACACGTACACTAATACAGATGCAAGCGGTTTCGTAGGCATGCGCAGATGCCTTATTTATTTGACTTCATAGTTCGAATCGAAAGTAGAATGTTTTGATAGTCCGTGAAACACATATATTGGGCATACAATTGTTATATTTTACAACACTCCACCTTGCACAATATATATTAAGTTTTAATTAGTTGCAGTTTATCTCTGTGTTTAATAAATGCCGCTTTAGGTAGTGCCTTAGTAAGCACATCGGCAGTCATATCCTTGCTTGAGATATATTTCAATTTATTAATTCCTTGTTCTCACAACTGTTTAATTAAATGATATTTCACATCTATATGCTTTGTGCGACTTTGGTACTTGTCAGATTCAGTGAGTTTAATGCAGGCCTGGTTGTCTTCATAAATAACGATTGGTTGATTTTGTTCCATGTTAAGATCTTTCAGTAGTTTTAACATTGATATTGTTTCCTTTGCTGCATTACCAGCCGAGATATACTCAGCTTCAGCTGTTGACAGTGCTATGCAGTTCTGTTTCTTGGATGTCCAGTTAATTGGGTTTTTCCCAGCAAAGTATACGTTACCACTTGTCGATTTTCTATCAAGTGTGTCATTTGCCCAGTCAGCGTCAGCAAAAACTTTTAAAATAGGTTCTTGATGAACATTATATTTTAATTTATAGTCTTTAGTAGTGTTTAAGTATTTAATTACCCTTTTTGCGGCTTCCCAATCCTTTTCTCTAGGTTGTTCATTTCTACGACTAAGTATATTAACTGCTGCCGAGATGTCCGGTCTGCTTAACGTTGCTATGTACAACAAAGCTCCTACAGCTTGCCGATATTTCGTGTTATTTGGTAGAATATTTTCAATTTTATCATCTTTCTGGTATCCTGGATCAAATGGTGTGTTAACTGGTTTGGAATCTTGTAAATTAAATTTGTTTACAAGTTCATTTATTTTATTTTTCTGATGTATAGCTAATGTCCCATAATCACCTCTTTCTATTTGTATTCCTAAATATTTGTTTACTTGACCTAAATTTGTACTTGATTTTAGTATTCCAAGACCTGGCTGCTTGTTTGAGGCCATATATGGCCTTTCGTAATTTGCAGACCTTTTTTCTCTTGTCCTGGTGTTATGAAGCATTCTGGCTGGCTCATAAAAATGTCTTCTTCTAGTTCTCCGTGTGGGAAAGCGGTTTTCACGTCAACGTGAGTTAACTGCAAATTTTTGTATAATGCATTTATCAAAAAGGTTCTGATCGTTGTATGAGAAGCCACTGGGGCAAAAATCTCATTATAATCAGTTCCATACTTTTGACTAAAGCCTCTTGCCACGAGACGTGCTTTGTATTTTTCAATTTTGCCGGAATCATCGTATTTTGCTTTAAAAGCCCATTTAGAGCCAACAATGTGTGTATTAGGTGGAGGATCAACAAGATCCCATGTTTCATTTTTATTTAATGATTTTATTTCTTCTTCCGCCGCTTCTAACCATTTTTCTTTCTCAATAGAATTTTTCATGTTTACTATATCGTCAAATGTTTTCGGTTCAATATAACTTGTATTAGTTGACAGAAAAACAAAACGTTCAGGTGGAACCCCTTTGTTTATTCTATCTGACCTCCTTAGGGTTTGTGTATTCTGAATTTCATTGTGTTCTTCTGTTACATCATTTTCATTGTTTAGAATAACAGGAATATTAGATTCCTCATTAATTGTATTTTGGTCAATGTTTCGAGAATGTTCGTGAGTTTCATGCTCTTCGAGGAATTTTACTGTTCTGCAGATTTTTCTGTTTTTATTTACATAAATTCTATATCCTTTACTTTTTAGATCATAACCCATGAAAATTCCACGCTTAGCTTAATTGTCCAACTTTTTTCTATCAGTTTTGTTCACATAAACATAAGCTTTGCAGCCAAATGTTCTTAATTTTGAGAGGTCTGGTTTCATACCAGTCCAAAGCTCATATGGTGTCTTTTCACGGGCACTTGTTGGTAGTCTGTTTTGTAAATAGTTTGCTGTCATTAAAGCTTCTCCCCAAAGTTTTTATTTAATTGACTTTCATTTAACATGCATCTGGACATTTCGACCAAAGTACGGTTTTTCCTCTCAGCCACGCCGTTCTGTTGAGAACAATGGGGCACAATCAGTTGGTGTTGTATACCCTCATTTTGAAGAAATTTTTGAAACTCTTTATTCATATATTCACCACCATTGTCAGAATGCAAAATTTTAATTTTTCTTCCAAATATATTGGAAGTGAGTGCATGGTAATTTTTGAAAGCTTCTAAAGCTTCATATTTATTTTTCAACAGATATATATAAGTGTAGCGGCTGTAGTCGTCGATGAAAGAGAGAAAATAACTTTTTTCCACCCACCGTAGGTGTCTGGAACGGCCCACAGAGGTCAGAATGTATTATGTCTAATGTTTGTTTTGACTTGTGTGTAGTTACTTTGGGGTATGAGTCGTTTTCCAATTTTGACATAATACAAATTTTACAATTATCATCGTGTTTACAATTCTTCAGTTTAATTCCCATTGCCATTTCCTTACTGACGAGTTCTTTTATTTGTGCGATATTTTTGTGTCCTAATCTACTGTGCCATAGTTTAACACAATTTTTATTATCGCAAGTTTGTGTCATGTTTATTTTTTCTTCTATGTTATCTTTTGTTTTAACTTCATACAAATTGTCAGCTACTGTCGCAAAAATATATTCTTCGTTTTTAAATTTAATTTCACAAGTGTTCTCTTTAAATATTGCCTGACAACCATTCTCGGTTGCCTTTTTTATTGAAATTAAATTTGCGGCAATTTCAGGAATAAATAGAGTGTCTTTGAGTATAATGTGTTTGGTTTCGTTTTTAGACTTTCTCACTTCTATTTTTACATCTCCACAATCTTGTGAGATTACTGATTGACCGTTGGCTAACATAACTTGTGTTTTATCATTGTTTTTAAATGATATGAACCTTTTTATACTGTTGCATACATGGCTTGAACTCCCGCTATCTACAATGAACGAGTTTCTGTTTGAATTTCCTACCACAAAAGTTAGATTTTTCATTCTATATTCCGTTTCTTGTATCATGTTTGATCTTTGTTTGTTTTTATATTTATTGCGACTGTAGAAATTGCTTTGATAGTTATTTGAATTTTTGTAGTCATTATTCTCTTTGTGTTTATATTCGTTGCTTTCTCTATTTTTTAAATGCCAACAATCGCTTTTATTATGCGAACTCTTTTTGCAATAATTGCAAAACTTTCGAGGTGGTGTTTCATTTTTAATGTGCATTTTATATGCGCTTTCATTATTTGTTTGATTGTTTTCCGATCTTTTTAGATCTTCGTCAAGTAACTTTCCCTTTATGAATTCTGGGGTCAAGTCTTCCTGATCTCTAGATTCAATTGCAGTAATCAAGGTATCGAAACTTGGAGGAAGTGAGCATAGCATAAGAGCTGGCATGTGCTCATCATTTATCACTTCACCTATAGCGGTCAGTCTATCACGGATTTGATATATGTACGTTAGATGTTGAGATAGGTTTTCATCCTCTGCTAGTTTAGCAGAATATAACTTTCTCAACAAAAATAATTTGCTTGATAAATTCGAAAGCTCGTGAATTCTTTTCAAAGTGTCCCACGTTTGCTTAGCTGTCGCGAGATTTTTAATGTGTACTATTTGATCATCTTCTATCGTCAAATTAATAATCGCTTTGGCTTTGCGATCCTTTATTGTCCACTCATTAGTGATGGGATTGGGAGGTTCGTCTGTTATCAATTCAAATAAATTTTCCTTGCATAACATCATTTCTATTTTGAACTTCCATAAATTGTAATTCGTGGAATTCAATTTGTCGATGATTGAAACGTCTTTTGCAAAAGCCATTTTAACTTTATTATTTAATCACTGAAAATATTTTGATTATATAATATTTCTTTTCTTATTATACTTAATTACAATTCAACTGAGTTTTATTTTTCTTTCTTTTTGTTTCTAGAACACATATACTTTTTCAAACCAAAACTTTTGGTTTCAGTTCTATTTTGAACGGATGCTTTTTAATTCGAAATTTATTTCTATTCATTTATTATTTTTGTATTTTTAATAAATTCCATTTCATATATTCTTAAAATAGAATACTATACTTTTCTTATATCTATATAAATGAATTTATATATATAGAAAGTGTGACATCATTTTTTGTTCTGTGCTCATAATCTGTTCTTTTAAATACCTCGATAGCACAGAATATTATTTAATAATAACGCAGATGTCACACATATTTATTTTAATTATATATATATTTGATAGAATAATTTTACAGGTAATTATAATTAAGAAAATCTTCTTACCTGTATTCGTCAATTTAGCATCCGATCACTCTATTCTTGATCATTATAAACTCTTCTATAAAGAAAATATCCATTAGATTCAAATGATTCAGCATACTCAACTACGAGATGACTTTGTGTTTTGTTTTTATATTTAATAAAAGAATAGAGGAAATAAAAAACATGAGTTTAAGTTACGGAGCTACAAAACGCTCCGAACATTAGAAGATCTACATAACGACTACTGATGAAAAGATTACACGTACACTAATACAGATGCAAGCGGTTTCGTAGGCATGCGCAGATGCCTTATTTATTTGACTTCATAGTTCGAATCGAAAGTAGAATGTTTTGATAGTCCGTGAAACACATATATTGGGCATACAATTGTTATATTTTACAACATGTTATTGGGCAGAATGGCTAATAACTTTTTTTTTTTTTTTTTAGTTACGAGATTGAGATGTATAAATTACTACTGTTGTACTAAATTAAATTCTGTCAAAAGATTTTTTTTTTTTTTTTTTTTTTTATCTTATTTACCTGAAAAATGCAACATGTATTTCAATATTTTGTTGCATCATTCTTTTATTTAGACTACCTATGCCTAACGGAAAAAGAAGGCTTAATACTTAAAGGGCTAAGACTGAAGACACTTTTATATTAAAATTTTTATTTCATAGGTAGCTTTTGATCTTACTGGAAACTCATATGAAAATAGACAGTACTGAGCTTCAGGAGCCTTGCACAATTGACATATTACGATGTTTATTGTATAAAGAAGTAGAAATCTCAGGATGTTTATTACTCAAGAAGTAGAAATATTTCACTATCTAACCCACATAATTCTACAGTTTCAGTCAACCCTTAAGAACACGGGTTGCATAACTGCGCATGCCAGTCCGTAAAAAACTGCTGCAACATCCATAATAACCACATGATTAAGACCTGCATTTTATTTACTCTTTTCTTTTGAAGTCACTCTAGCCCATCCGTGTTCATAAAGGTTGAAGGGCTATATTTGAAAAATTAACGATATATGAAATTTAATAAATTGTATATATATATTTTGCTTTTATGCCTTTCTACATAAATATATGAAAAGCATATAATATTTTTTGGTGGATCCTTGATTTAGAAATTATATTAACAATCTATGAACAATTCATGTGTTGGCCAAATGCATTATTATATAATAAAGCTCTATGCTTCCGTGTGTGGTAAAAGAACAAAGCCGAGCAACATTCTATAGAGAACATTGCTGGGCTCATTGCTGTTGTTTTTACTGTCCACAAAACATTGTTGACTTGTCTATAACTGTCTATGCGTAGACATTTTGTGACATGCAATATTTATAGGAGATTACAAAGTAAATTATTAGTTTAGGCATTTATCAACATTCCATGCTCAGTAACATTCCATTTGAATATCTGTAGGTTAATAGATAGAAAGTCTATATAGATTGTCTCTTGCAATATTTATAAGAAATTCCAATCTATAAACTTCTCATGTGTTAACATTATAGATATTGCACTGGGATATGGTTGATCATGGACATTTCACCATGCATAGAACATTGCTGGGTTGTTAATAAATACCTACGCATAGACACTGATTTGTAATTTTCTATAAATATTGCATGTAATAATCTATAGACATTTCATGCAATGTTCTATGGATGTTGCAATGCGATGTCACCAGGCACTTACGTTTCTTTGTGCATAGAATATCGCTGGGATGTTACTAAATACCATCACATAGACGTCGCTTTTTAATCTCCTATAAATATCGCACGTAATCATTTATAGACGTTTCATGCGATGACCTATGGATGTTGCAATGTGATGTCGCCAGGCCCAGACATTTCTCCGTGCATAGAACATTGCTAGGATGTTAATAAATATCATCACATAGATGTCGCTTTGTAATCTCCGATTAATATCGCATGTAACTATCTATAGATGTTTCATGCGATGACCTATGGATGTTGCAATACAATGTCGCTAGGTGCGGACATTTTGCCGTGCATACAACATTCCTAGGTTGTTCTTAAGATGCAACGCGATATCTCTGGAACGTAACCAATGTCGCAGTGCAACGTTCTTAGAACATTCCTGGTACGAAATATATATATATATATATATATATATATACTATTACCAAAAATACTTTATTTTCTTTCTTATTTTTCCCAATTTTATTTAATATAATTTACGTTGTTAGAAATAAATTTCAATCATTTTTTATACATTTTCGTATTTTTAAATGCTTCCATGTTTATTTTAAAGAATTTTATTTGGTTAGATTGTAAGAAGTTTAAATCCATAAAATGAATGTGAGAAGATAAAATCTTCTTTGCAAAATGACCAACGCATTTACTTCACCTCCCCCACCCCCACCCCAAATATGATAATAATGTTTTTTTCTGATTTGGGTCTGGACCTAGATGGATAAAATAACTGATGAAATGTATGCTTTATATGGGATGTAAAAATTACTTTAAAATTTTATCTAAATGAAATTCGCGTCGTTTCTATGCTTTTTTTTTTCCTAATCATTCCAATTTTAATTCAAAAATTTATACCGTTAGCTTTTAAAAATGTAAACAGATTTACTGAAAAGCTAAAAAGCGGCTGTTTACATAACTATTCTTTTTTCTTTTTATCCATTAATAATAATTTAAAAAAATGTATTTTAACTTTTAAACTGTTAAAAAAAAAAAAAAAAAAAAAAAAAAAAAAAAAAAAACTAATCGTAAAAAAAAAAAAAAAAAAAAAAAAAAAAAAAAAATTGAGCTAAAAACCTGAAATCTTATAAAATATATTAAGCGTTGTAAACTCGGAGGTGGGATGAAGATAAAATTATTTTTCAAAATAATCAACACATTACTCCCCCCCCCCTCCCATGCTAATACTGTTTTATTTGCACTTGGGTCCTACACCTAGGTAGATTGCCTTCGTATAGGTTTTCTTAAGGAGACCAAACCTGTTTTTTGCTCGAGTTTTAAGTAAACTACAGAAAAATCCGACTGGATAATTTGAGGACTGTGACCTGGAATCAAACCGAGCACTTCACACTTTCTAGATTCGAAAGCAGATCATAACGACTACTGTTGGAGTATGTTTTATTTCAAAGGGGAAAAAAAATATATATATATATGATGAAATGTATGCTTTGTGTATGTGATGTAAAAATTATTTTAAAATTTTATATAAATCAAATTTGCATTATTTCCATGGTAAAATTAATCTTTCTAGTCATTCCGATTTTAATTCAAATATTTATACCATTAGCTTTTAAAAATATAAACAATTTTAGTCAAAAGATAAAAAGCGGCTACATAAATCACTATTCTATTTTTATTTATTTATTTAATTATTTGATTCATTAATTAGAAAAAAAAAAGTATTTTAACTTTCAAAATGAAAAAAAAAAAGAGTTTGTAAAAAAAATTTAATTTATGAACTGAAAACCTGAGAAATTTATAAAGTAACATTAAGTATAATAAACTCAGTGGGATGAAGGTGAAATTTACCTTGCAAAATGATCAACACATTCACTTCAACCCCTTCTCCCCTCTAAAGCTGTTTTATCTGCACTTGGTAGACCTAGGTAGATTGCCTCCATATTGGTTTTTTAAAAGAGACTTAGCCTGTATTTGCTCGAGTATTGAAGAAAACCACGGAAAACTCCGAACGATGGAGTTAACGAGTGAAACCTGGAATCGAACGAGGCACTTCACGTCAATCAGTTTATTTTAAAGTAAGAAAATTATTTAACTGATAAAATGTATGCCTTGTATGCAGTGTAAAAGTTACTTCACAGTTTTATCTAAAACAATTTGCATTATTTCTCTGTAAAATTATATTTTTTAGTCATTCAAAAATTAATTAAAAATTTGTACCATTATTTGTTTTTTAAATGATAACGATTTTAATGAAAAGGAAAAATGTGGTTATTGAAATCGTTATTCCAAATTTATTTTTTATTCTTACAACAACAACAATAATAATAATAATAATAATAATAAAAGTTTTAGCTTTTAGAATGCTAGGATTCACTAACGGCCAAGAGGTCCTATCATTGAAGCTGTAGGCATGGGGTGCTGGGTTTCACCCCTGGGGTCGCTCGTCGGTCTAGCCGTTCGAAGTCTTTGGTGGTTTTCTCAGAAACTAAGTTAAATACAGCTAAGATCCCTTAGAAAGACCCCCTTGGAAGGCACTCTCACACAGGCCAAGAATCCTAGTGCAATCAATCGGCCTCAATCCTAAAACCATCAACAACTTTTAAAATGTTTTAAAAAAAATGTCTACTTGTAAAAAAATTAAATTTATGAACTGATAACCTGAAAAATTAATGAAATATATTAAATGTGATAAACTTACTGTGGAAAAATCTCTTGGAAAATAATCAAAACATTCACTTCACTCCCCCCCCCCCCCTCCATGATATTGCTTTACCTAACTTAGGTCTTAGACCTAGGTGGATTGCCTTCATATTGGTCTTTTTAAAGGGACCTAGCCTGTATTTACTCGAGTTTTGAAGTAAACCATGGAAAACTCCGAACGTTTATTTTGACGACCATGACCTGGAATCGAACCAAGCACTTCCCACTGACTAGTTTCGAGAGCAGACCCATACTGCTACAGTTGGAGCATGTTTTACTCCGAAGAAAAATAAACTTATGAAATATATGCTTTGTATGTGATGTAAAAATGATTTTAAAATTTTATCATAATCAAAACTTACATTATTTCCGTGCTAAAATTATTTTTTCTAGTCATTCCAATTTTAATTCAAAAATTTATACCATTAGCTTTTAGAAAACGAAACAATTTTAATCAGAAGATGAAAAGGGGCTTTGTAAATTACTGTTCTATTTTTATTTATTTATTTGATTCTTTAATTAAAAAAAAAAAAGAAATTTTACACCCAATTAAAATTTTTAAATAGCTACAATTAATCTAAATCATCTAAAATTATACATATATATATAATATATATAAAGATGAAAAAAAAAAGGAATGAAAATTAGAAGAAAAAAAATCGGTTCAACTATTTTTGGAAAATTGGAAAATTTTATTTATTACTTACTAGCCGCCTTCGGCGACCAGCTGGTTCGCGATCCTTGAAAAATCCGACTTTACGAAACTCCCGCTCGGTGGTGCCTACGGCGCTTTTTACCCGTTTCAGGTCTTACAACACCTTAGTGACATATAGTGAAAATAGCTTAATTGAAAATTTTAATCTCAGTAAACTCCCGCTCGGTAGCGCCTGCGGCGCCCTCTTCCAGTTTCAATATCTGAAACAACCTGTTAGCTCACCATGTTATGATCTTTCAAATTTCTTCAGCAAAGAACTTCAGCAAAGTCCCGCTCGGTGGCGCTTGCGGCGCCTTATTCAGGTTTTAGAACTGTTTAATTCCAAATCAACAAACCTTTCAAATGATGTATTTTAATTAGTAGCTGAGATACCAAAGAAAACCAAACCAGGAAACCTCGAAACGTGTAAATCGGGTGAAATCTCGAATTCCACTTTCGATAATATAAAAGTACTTTAAAATATCTTTCGAATGATTTATTAAAAATAATTTAATCGTAATTATAATTTGAAATACGCGTATTAGAATAAAATTTAATTTGGAATTAAAATGTAAATTTAAATGTAAATTTTTGTTTACTCTCCAAAATCGAGGAAATTTGAACTGCAACATTGTGTTATGTTACAGTAAAATATATTTATTTTTCTTTTGTTCTACTTTCAAAATATCGTCTGCGAAGTTGCCATGGTAACAGAAAACTCCACTGTTGTTCGAACGACAAACGCAAGAGTTTCAGAACGTCGATTCAGAATTTCATCGAAAACTGCAGGGTTACTGAAAATTAAAAAAAAATATAACTCATTCAGTTTTTGAAATTTTCTCTCAAACTTTTGGGAATTGAATTGTTGAAACGAGATCTGTATACAAAAAAAAAAAAAAAAAAAAAAAAAAGATTTATCTCTAAAGGCTTTTGAGTTATAAAATGTTTTGTGAAAAAATCGATGTTTCGTAACATCTAAAAATATGGATCGCTAATCCATATTTTGTAAAAATGTTTATATAGTTCGAAAGAGGATTAAATGTCCTTTGCAAATATAGCAGTTGTTAAGAAATGGAACAGTTACTCGGTCGTACAGGGCGTTTCAAAAAAGACGATCGAGAAAAAGAGAAATTTTCGACCCTTTTTAAAACTTTTTTTTTTAAATATAAAAAATCCGTATTTAAAAAAAAAAATTGTACCGTAAGAATCGGTAATAAATGCTCTTTCTCGTGGTACAGGTGTATTTTCGATATTTCCAACAGATCGGCAGCGATCGCTTTAGAAAAACCCGCGAAAATTTTCTCTCTCTGATTTCTCTTTTGAGGAACGCGCTGAATTCTACTTAGGGCGAAAATTACGATCCGCTCGCTTTTTAATTAGACATTGATCGACGTTTTAATTAATATCTCCGGAACTAATTAAAATTTTTAAATTCTGTTTTCACTATCAATTCGGGAAGGCTTCGGAGCACCCGTATATCAAATTTTGTACTTCTGCGTTCAGTAGGGGCTGAACGTATAGATGCACAGACAGACAGAGAGACAGACAGACATCTTCTTTTATTATTATAGATTTTTTTTACATTATTATTAAAAAACTAATGTATCTTAGTTTTCAAAATTAATTGATTAATATAAAAATGATAAAAATTTTAAATAATTTCTACATATAGAAGTAATATATCTTAGCATTTAGAATTAATGATTTAAAAAGTAATAATTAAAAAATAAAAATGTTCAAATAATCCCTTTATTTCTCTATATTCTCACATTAATGGCATAACAATTTCTAGCCAATCTTTTTTTAAATAAGTACATAAAATTACTTAAATTTTATTAAAAAGCAATTATTTCCATAAGCTTTCAATGCTAATCTGCTATCACGGCTAACCTTTTCGCTAGCTAGCGGCCTGTTGATTAACTAATTTTTCTGGTCCGTTTTTCTGCCGAATCCCCTATCTCGTTTTCCCTCCTCCCCTCTATCTTCATGCCTGAGAACTATCACACCAAGCTGACAGCTGGCGCCGTCATAGAATAATTCGCCAAATGAGAAACGAACAGGAAATATGGATGACGTAGAGGTGTAAAACTCTTAATGTACAACCGATTGTGTATCAGTTTGTCACCATATTTACTATAAAAAATGAAGTAATAAGAAAAAATAACGAAGAAGTATTATTATTTTTTTTTAAATAAGGCGAATAATTTAAAAAACACAATTTTCGCGAAAATAGAAAAAGATGGTAAAACCAGGATCTTCAATTGAAAACAATGGTTGGCACCGGAAAGTCGATCTTTTTTGCCAACCGCCTGGGTGCCCTTTAATTAAAAACGCCCGAGGAACTGCACCTTTGCACAACACAGAGACAGCGACCTCGAGTGGTGAGGCATGATCGGAACAAAGTCTAATACATGAGAAGATGTAATTGTAAAATAAGTTGTAAAGAAGATTGAATGCACGCACATACAGTCGGCTGCAAAATTATTCGAGCACTAGCAATAATCCTTGCCAAAAAAAAGTACACTTAATACAGCTTTGTTAAATAAATCCTTGTCGAGTCATGTTCTTAATCAGTCTAAGAACATGATTCGACAAGGATTTACTTAGCAAAACAGTCTTAAGTGTTCTTTTTAAATATAGGAATTATTGGCTAGTGCTCAAATAATTTTGCAGCCGACTGTACAACCCCACACAACACAATTCATCCCGATTAGGTTGATATTACGTAATCGCGATCAAATATTACGTCCCATTACGTTGAAATTTGCTATCTGCTTTGGACGATTTTTGGTTGAAATGTCACAAGCAAAGTTGTAACATGGCCCTAAATAAGACTTAGTTGGTACGTAATATCAACCAACTTGTTATGTAAGACATCTAGAGTTTGTTCAATTCATGTAAAATCAACCAAATTTGGATGTAAATGCAACATTGTGTTTTCAGCCATTTTATGTAATATCAACTAGATTTGGATGTAAAATATACATCCAGATCTCATCTAAATCATGTAAAATCAACCAAAATTGAATATGGAATATACATCTACATTTCATCCAGGTTTCATAGAAATTACGTAAAATCAACATAGCTGATGCATTTTTCTTTTCTTCTTTCTTTCGCTTTTAAGAATTTTAATGCACTTATTTTAAACAGGGGAACCAAAAGCATTGACTTTGTTTTTTATAATGCAGAGATTAATTTTAAACAAAAATGTGATATTGATTTTCAATATCAGGATTTAAAAGTATATGCTTAAAATCAATAACCTGTATATTTTTGTCTAAAATTAATATTTGCATAATACAAAGCAAGGCCAATGCTTTTGGCTTCCCTGTTTAAAATAAGTGCATTAAAATGCTTAAAAGAGAAAGAAGAAAAAAAAAAAGAAAAATGCATCAATTATGCTGATTTTATGTAACTTCTATAAAACTTGGATGAAATCTAAATGTATATTCCATATCCAATTTTGGTAGATTTTAATGGATTCATTACCCAGGCAGAAAATTTGGAAAGATAGCTTTTTTTTTTTCAGATCACACCTGGAACTTTTTCAGATAAAACTTTGTATATCATCTTATTAGAATATGAGATATATTTTGCTCATTGCAAAATATTGCTTTTTTCTACAGGCGTCAATTATTATTTTTTCAAATTCCTTGAAAATTTTTGTTGGTTTCATAAAATTCTGCACCAATTTTTACTTCCTTATACAAAGTATAAGGAATTATACTAATCCCGTTTTGCAAAATGGATTTTGTATTTCACATTGCTCAAAAACGAATGATCGCTGAAAGTTGCCAATTTATATGTGTGACTGTTTGTATGTCACATAACTCAAAAATGGTTGGACGTAGAAAGTTGCGAATTGGTATATAGGTTTGTTATAACGTCTAGTTGTGCACCTCCCTTTTTGGACTTTGTATGATTTTCCATTTTGGAGATATTTAGGAAATTTAGGTTCATAATGACCAAAAATACAAAGCCTTTGGCCATAATGTATCAAAAAACGATAACTCAAAAACTGTTTGGACAAATATTGCAATCGATTTTTAACTGACTTCCTGACTAGCTAGACATTTGAAACTTTCAGAAAAGCTCAGAACACGTTGACAATGCATTTTTAAAATATTTTTAGCCAACTGTTTCGGATACCTGCTGCCTTCAGCAGCATTTATATGATTCAACAGAAAATTTATTTAACTAACTTCCCGACTAGCTAGACATTTGAAACTTTCAGAATAGTTCAGAACACAGTGAAAATGCATTTTTTAAATACTTTTAGCCAACTGTTTAATATACCTGCTGCCTTAAGCAGCATTACCTGTACAAATCTTGCAATTGATTTTTAACTAACTTCCCCACTAGTTAGACATTTGAAACTTTCAGGATAGCTCAGAACACGGTGACAATGCATTTTTTAAATATTTTTAGCAAATAGTTCCGGGTCACTGCTGCCCTGGGCAGCGTTTATATGGTTCCAATAGAAAATTTATTTAACTGACTTCTCGACTAGCGAGAGATTTGAAACTTTTAGAATAGTTCAGAACACTGCGAAAATGCATTTTTAAAATACTTTTAGCCAATTGTTTCGGATCCCTGATGCCTTCAGCAGCGTTACCAGTACACATCTTGCAATTGATTTTTAACTGACTTCCCGACTAGCTAGACATTTGAAGCTTTCAGAAAAGCCCAGAACACATTCAAAATGCATTTTTTTATTATTTTCAGCCAACTGTTTCGGATACCTGCTGCCTTCAGCAGCGTTTATATGATTCAACAGAAAATTTATTTAACTAACTTTACAACCAGCTAGACATTTTAAACTTTCAGAATAGTTCAGAACATGGTGAAAATGCATTTTTTTAATACTTTTAGAGAACTGTTTCAGGTCCCTGCTGTCTTCGGCAGCGTTACAAGTACAAATCTTGCAATCGATTTTTAACTGACTTCGTGACTAGTTAGGCATTTGAAACTTTCAGAAAAGCTCAGAACACGTTGACAATGCATTTTTTAAATATTTTTAGCCAATTGTCTCGGGTCTAATGATAATGCTTTTTAACATTATGTATATATTTCTAAAGGTGTATAAGGAAGTCATGTGGTGTCCACATCAGTTTTTTTCTTTTGCAGAAGTAGAAGATCCGTATCGGTGGAATAAAATCTGAAATTAATCTTGGGAACAGGAGACTGTATGCAAAGCGAAACAATCTATTTCTTGTTGACTTGTAATATCATGCACTTTTAAAATGACATATTTTCTGAAAATCTGTTGATATTTTTGAAGATTACCTGCTATGAAAATTAACAGCATTTATTCTTAATATTAAAAAAGTGGAGATATTACAAAATCAAATGTCGTAAAGCAATAACAGAAGGTTTAATTGCAACATTAAATTTATATATATATATATTTTTTTTTTCAAAAGAAAAGAAAAAAAATCATATATGAGTAGGTTCTAGTAGCAGAAATAGTACAGCATAGCAGAGAGCTCTGCAGATTAATTCAAAAACACACACACAAAAAAAAAGCCAGGCTTCAATAAAGTACTTAAAAAATCTGGTGTATCACTCACACGACTTCCTCTTTCCCTGCATTTTAATATTATATAAGTAGATTGCTTAAGTCTTGAGATAAATAACGTAGGATAATAAAGTTCAATGTAATTCAAAAATAATTTAAAACTGGTTTAGGAACAGTTATTCGACATATAATTCTATGTAAGAGGGATACCAACCCCTCAAGCCCCGCTCAACAGTAGTGCTTAGAGTTATTTTAAAAAAAAAAGGGCTGTTATTAATTTGACTTCAAACTTACCAATTTTGATCAAACTTTTAAGTGGCAACTTAAAACGTACTTCAAAATATCAAATTCGAATTCCATGCAATTACTTTTTTTTACTTTATCTTCCCACATAGGTAATGTATTGTTTATCAGTCAAATTTTTGAAAGTGTGTTTTTATCATATGTACACATTTTGAGGTCCCCTGAATCCAAAAACCATGTTTTTAGCGGTTAGTCTGAGTGTGTATCTGTTATCAACATATCTCAAGAACAAATAATAGCAGAAAGTTCAAACTTAGTATTCTAAATGCGTATCATATAGGGATGTTACAGTAAACTTTTCGTTGAGACCAAGCAAATGGATTGTGTACAGGAACATCCAAGTGAATTCAAATACATTGTCTAAAGGAAAATATCTGGCAAATACAGTGTAACATCTACAGGCTGACTTAAACAAAATGGAATATATATATATATATATATATATATATATATATATATATATATATATATTAATTCTTCAAAGCATGTTTTGTGTAGATTGTGGTATGAAAATTATTCATCATTCATTTACAAGGCCAATTAAAGTATTTGGATGGGGCTATACTTGGAGGAATCATAATTCCTTTTGCGTTAAATGCTTTTCAAAGAAGACTAATTTTTAATATAAAGTATTCTTAATAGTGCATATTGATTATAGACAATGTACAGGGATACTCAGAATTAAGCAAAATGTACTTTTCTATTGAATCTAATTAACAGAAGTGGTTTGTATATTTTACTGTGGTGCCGGACACTGCACAATTAATGTTTCATATGCATAGTGTAAATAAAATAATTTTTGAAGTTTTATTTTCAACTTTGTTTTTTGTATTATATCATGTTTTGAAGTGGCCTGATTACGAAAGTCCAATTTTTAGCAGTTGATCTGTATGATGTATGTGTATCTGTTATCGCATAACTTAATAGTAAATAACTGCAGGAAATTCAAATTTAGCACTTTGAATTTCATATTAGGTTACCGGCAAAAATTTTATAAAGACTGGCAAGTTTGAAGGTAAATTAATAATAGCCTAGGTTTTTTTTTTTTTTTTTGGTAATAATTCTATGCACAGAACTGCATATCAAATAAAATTGTTTTTAAAACTATTTTAGAATGTTCTAAAAGTATATTGAATTTTATTATCTTATGCTATTGAACTTAAAATCTAATATGCAATCAATCATTATAATATTGAAATGCAGGGTAAGAGAAAGTGATGTGTGTGACACACCAGATTTTTTTAGATATGGTAATATAAATACATACAGATTAATCACTAAAAATTGGACTTTTGTAATCAGGTAACCTCAAAACATGATATTATACAAGAAAAAACAAAGTTAAATTTCAAAAATTACTTTTTTTACAGTATGTATTTGAAAAACTAATTTTTCTTTCTGAGCAGTGTTCGTCGACACAGTAACGTGCATCGAAGGATTCTCATCAATTACACTGAATATAAAAGAACATTTAGCTCAATTTTTGGTGGCTCTGTTGTCATATTGTCTATAAACAATATTGTGTACTTAAATTTAGTCCCAATCAAAAATCACCTAACAAAAAATGAATTACTATTCCAGCAATTTTCAAGTATAGCTAGGCTGACCTGATCAAAATACCTTAATAATAGAGAAGCGTTAAAAATTGCTACAATTATCCAATTATGGGTGTATTTTTTCATTCCTAATAAGTAAGGACTAAAAATAAAGTATTACTGATTAATAATTTACTTTCTACAATTATTTAAAACTTAATGCCTTCAAAAAAATAAAGGAAGTCCCCATTTGTCCCGGCGTTTGGTCAATATAAGTATAGCCCCAAATATCCAAATATTTTGGGTAGCCCTGTAAACAAAAGATGAATGATTTCCATATCACAATATACACAAAACATGTTTTTATGCATTAAAAAAAAATTGTTTAAGTCAGCTTAATGCTGTTACACTGTACTTACTCGAAATTTTTCCAAGGATAATATGTTTGAATTTTCTTGGATTCCCTTGTACACGAACTACTTGCTTGAACTCAAAGAAAAGTTTAGTGTAGCGTCCCTATATGATGCGCATTTTGTACATTACAGTTTGGACTTTCTGCTACTATTTGTTCTACAGATATGTTGATAACAGACAGATATACAGACTAACTGCTAAAAAACATGATTTTCAGATTCAGGGGACCTTAAAACATTTAAATTCAACAAAAACTCAATTTCAGCTATTTGATTCAAAAAAAAACTTTCTCTACCATGTATACAGATAAGAAAAGTAATACAATCTACATCATGTCTCTAGATTACTGTTCTTTTGTACATTCTTTGTTTTCTTTTTATATTGAGATATTACTTAATTTATTAATTGCTAATAGCTTCATGTGATTTAAAACTTAGTTTAGCAGTTCTATACTGCAGTCTGCAAATCATTACAGAAAATTCTGTCTGTTGGGGAGTAAATCCCCCCCCCCAACACACAAATATAAAAAAGTATCCCTGCAGTTTTAAATTCATAAAATAGATAATCAGCCTTATCCCCTAGCAATAGCAATATTACTTATACTTTACAAATATAAATGTGTAAAGAAAATATTGTAATCATGACAAAAATTTTACTTTGAGATTTTGGTATTTCGATAGGCTTTGAGGTCTCAGAGTTCATTTTTGCTATTTTCACGATACTATATGCATGTGTGTGTAGTATATATGTGTGAGTGAACATGATAGCATCTGATTGCATTGATGAATTTACCTGAATGTTGGTATATATGCTATAGGTCACCGTAACACAAGACCTATTGATTTTGGAGTATCTAGTGCTTAGTTATTTTATAGTGACACAATGCGAAATTCTTTAACATTATGATCTACAGGCTCAAATTCTTTAAAGTACAATAATGTTAAAGAACACACTATATGGAGAAAATTACTCAAATGCCCTATTATAATTTTCTCTTCTTTTCATTTAACAACTTCGCTTACTTTAATTTATCAGAAAGTCAAACAGAGTCACTCCAGATTTTTTCATATAAAATTAATTTAGCATACATGGATCCCCCACTGAGCATAACCTAATCTAAAAGAATCACATCTTTAATAGTAAAATTTATGTCTATAAATAACAGGTGTTTTCTTTAATTAACAACTAATGAACATTAATTATTATTCACCTAATTCCTTGTAAATAATTTTGAGCAATTTTTAAATAACATTTTTTGAACCTTTCTCATGATTTTTGAATTGCCACAACTTTCTCTTAAAAGCTTATAATAAAAACATTACATTCCTCCAATTTACATTTAACTAATATGGATCACAAATATGTCAAATGGAGACACAGAATCCAAATTAGAAAAATGCATCAATTCCACATTTTACTATTACTAAAAAACATGAAACTTTTATACTGTAATTAAAGATAAAACTTAATAGCTTTATTCAGAGCTAATATATAATATTATTATATATATTCTTTCCAGATCCAGAACTTCCTCAGCACATGTTTTAGGTGATGTTGACGGTTGAAACTAATTTTTTGTCACTCTCCTTTTTTGATCTCAGTAAATGGCACCACTTTCAGTCTAAGACCAGAACTGGTTCATTATACCCTAACAGCACAGTTAAGCTTAACTTATCCACAGTACATCTTAAGGACGTTTCTGGGATGTCTTTTCATCCAGAAGACATCTTGAAGATATCCTGGGGAAGCGATGTGCTGTCTGGGTAGATGCAGCTACAAACCGGTTCCAGGCATAGACTGAATGTGACACCATCCACTGAGATCTGAAGTATTTTGGAGAACTTTCCGAACCAAATATTTTTTTCAGTCTCCAGAAATTAGAGGAAAAATCGGTTCAAATGTTGTGCAAAAAGTTTTTATGTAATAGCAGCATAAGTGTACTGTATGTACAATTTTCAAATATTTTAAATACCACCATATAAATTTTATCCTTATGAACATATTCATTCCCACTGTCTCTCTAAGTTGCATCCCCTTTTGACGCTCAAAGGACTTGACTCTTGACTTTTTTTTTTTTTTTTTAGCAGCATTTCATACCACCTGGCATTCAACAAAGTTGGATCACATTAATTACAGGCAGTTAAATTCCTGATTACCTCCATGTTTTCTCATTGTGATGCATAATGGTGGTTGTGAAGTAAAACTGTAGAGGTAATCACTAATTCAAAAATCACTGTAATTAATATGATCCAATTTTTTGGACGACAGGTTGTATCAATGAAATGCAGCTAAAAAGAAAAAGCCAAGAATCAAGTCTCAGTGAACGTCAATATTAGAAACAAAATTAAACTCAGTGCAATTATTAGATAAAATATAAAAACAAGAGAAAAAATTCGAAAGTACTCACGTAGCTTAAAAACACACATATTTTTACCAAAACTGATTTGCTTTTTTTTTACATATGCTTTTTTGTTTTTTTTTTACATATGTTTATATATATATATACATACATACGTATTTTCTATTTGATTAAACATATTAATTTTATTTGTGCTTTGTTCCATATGCTGAATTTGTTTTAATTACTACAAATTGTGGACTGTTCGGCAAGATACAACGAAGGACTGACTTCCAACCTACCTGTATTGGTTTGAGATTCAAATTTCAAAAAGAATCAAAAGAAACAATATGTATTTATGCATTTTTATTTAAAAAATTACATAAAATTTCTTTATTTGCATAGCGAAGCTAATTGAACATTACTAATTTAATTCAACATCTAATGTTTTTCTCTGTAATAGACAAGTTCTCACAGCACCTGCAGAGAGAGAAAATAAAAAACATTTCAAAAGGAAAAATAAATAAATAAATAAAAACTGACAGTTATGTTCTCCCATAAACCAAAAATTATATTCAATAACAATATGCAAGTTGTGGTATTTATAAGAAACAATTTTGTATGATTATTTAATTGAAACCAATCAGTTTTGAATTTTCTCATCTACAATAAGTACTAGATTTTTCAATAATACGAGTAAATCTTCATATATAAAAAAGACAGTGTCTGGACGTGTGTCTCCAGACAGCATAACACTAAAATGGTAATAAGGACAGTCATGTGATTCTACACGAAGATGCTTACTGAGATGTCCTAGTACATTATGAAGCCCGATTTTTCAAATTTTTCATCATTTTTTAATTAATTGAAACATGATAATAATAACCCTATATTAACTTTAAATTAGTTGACAAACATATTAAAATTAAACGTGAATAATAATAATAATTATAATAGAACATCATTATAGCTTAAAAATTTTGAAACAATTATTGATAAACGTTAATATATATACTTCATGATGCTAAAAACAAATAGCTATTAAAGGTTAGTTCTATTATAATTAATTTTTTCTAATTATTTTTTATATTTTTACTGTGAAATTGTAGGTAATAAACTGTCAATGATATCACATTTGACTGAATAGCTCTCTAAACTCTACGAATCAAATTTTATTTTATAAGCTTTATTTATCCTAGGCTTATTGCTTTCTAGGTGATTTTTTTTTAACATGATTTATACAGATCAATCACATAATGCAATGATCTCTATCCAAATGTATGGAAAATAATATAAATTATTTTAAAAGCTACTAAAAAACAGAAAAAGAAAAGCAGTTCTGCAGACTATGGAATATATTTTCCTTTACATTTATTGCCCAGAGGGGACAAGTTTTCACCATGGGTATCTTTTAAAAGAGCTTATCAATACCTTTAGTGTGATAGTGCCACCACAAGACTTTCTTCTGTATAATTTGAATTATACACCAAAATCATAAAATAGAAATTTATTAAATTATTTTCCATATACATGTAGACAATTTTTATGGGACAGAGTTACATCACTACAGGAAACGAAAATCTCAGATGCACATTTCCCCCCCCCCAAATTTATTACTACTATTATCAATAATTTATATTAATTTCACAATCATTGATTAACAATTATTAATTAACAATTAATTTTATAATTACATTGTTTAAAATAACTCATTTTGTAGAGTTATATGAAATTTTGTTTTGTTCATGTTAAAAATTTAGAAAAAATGGGATTACAGCCCGACCTGTTGAACATTGATCGCCAAATCTAATCTGTATCAGTTTATGTCAGGTTTCAACAAAATTCCAAGTATGGTTAAATTTCATTAATTGGTTAATGAGATGCAGTGTCTACTACATTAGTGATACACACACACACACACACACAGAGAGAAAGACTGACTGACAGACAGACATTTTCTAAAATCAGTTCAATCGTGATCAGAACATCCTGAAACGTGTAAATCCTTCAAAACTGGAGTTTGAAACATTTTACTAATTCAATACTTTCTCTTTATATGCATACGAAAAAGAAAAAAAAAATAATAATAATAATAAGAAGAAGAAGAAGAAGAAGAAGAAGAAGAAGAAATGGCTGAACCACTGATCTGCGTTAATTTAAAACCACATTATCGATTTTTTCTTTCATTTTTGCCATAAAAAACTTAACAAAAAAAAATCTTATTTTTACTGTCTTCTATGTTTGAAGGAAGTATTGGCTTTGTGAAAATTTTTAAACAGTTTTTGATGTATTTACATGTTTTGAGATGTCCTGATCACAATTTGACTGCTTTTAGAAAATGTCTGTCTGTGTGTGTGTTACAAATTTTGTAGGTACTGTATCTCAAAACCCTTGAACGAAATTTGACGTTTGGAATTCGTTAATTTTCAATATGGGTATCTTCGAAAGAACTCGTCAACACCTTTAAAATGAATGATCAAACCATAGATCAGTGATAATTTATACTATGTTATTGATTTTTTTTCCATTTTTAATGAAAAAATAAATAAATGAAATAATGGGAAGAAAATTCATTTCTTATCATGTCTGCATTTAATATTAAACTACTTTCAGATAAAAATCGTCTGCATTCATCATGGAAAATAATTTTAATAAATTATAATTTAACAAATAATTTATAATGTGTAAATTTGTACAGGATTATATAGGAGAAAGACTTGTGATGGCCACAGCATACTAGTTAATATGATAAAAACAATGTTTTAAGAACTTTTGAATAGTAGCAATATAAAATTATACAATGCAAATAAATACCCTAATATGTATTACTAAAATTATAAATACTTTTAAAAAGTTACAACCAAAGTAAACAATGAAATTTATAATAAAGTTTTTGTGCTTAAATAAAAAGTAATTTCAAAGAATAAAAATAAAACGAATAATAAAAAAAAAAAAAAACTATTTGTCTATACTGCAAACAAGTAAAAAAAAAAAAAAACAACTAAAATCCATAAAATTTTCAAATTTGCAGTCTCTGGTCCCAAGTGCTATGGATTTCTGGGAGTGGATTTCCTACTGCATACACATGTTAAAGCTAAAATTAATCAACTGAGGGAAACAAACATTTTTTTTTTTGTGTGTGTGTGACAATTGCCCAGCAGGTAGCCAAACAGTGGCCATTGTGGTGGCTACCCGCAGCAAATTTATTAGTGGCTAATTCTTCAGTAGTAACTGACCATGCGGCCAGAGCTAATTTTGCCTTGTAAAGCTAATGAATAAAAACTTTGTATGCAAACGCTATTAATTGAGAATCTTGCAACAGGGTTGTAGTGATTTAAATCAATTGATTTAAAAAGTAAAAAAAAAAAAACTATCACTGATTTAAATCACTTTTTTTACATATTAAAGTTAATGGCTTTAGTGGAATGAAACTGTACATCCAGCTTTAAAAAAATGTGGTTTTTAAATATTTCTTATAGAAATTTAAAAATATAATTTGTAAAATATAACAAAATATTATTAAACAAGCTAATATTTATTTGGATACCTTGACTTTAGATTCGTCTCTACTAAGCAACATTGATAAATAAAAAAATAAATTATACCTTAATTTTCTTAATTATTTATACATTTTAATCATTTATTATATTTTAATTATTTATACAAGCACAACATTATGACTGATGTATGAATTATAAATACTTAGTTAGTGTAGAATTAATTGATTAACCCTCGCTTTCCCAAGATCATGGCATTACTGCAAAAAAATTGCTTTCAGGTGCCGCTTGGCACACTTGGCGAAAATCACCAGCACAGCACCTTTTTATATCGTTTAGAAGTTGCAAAATTCCACTGGTTATGTTTGCTATCTGTGGCGAATTAGCACACTTTTTGAATGAGGCGTGCTTAACTAGATTTCAACTTCAAAATGGGGTCAAAATGACCCCATCTTGGGAAAGCGAGGATTAATATATATATAATATGATAGTTCGTCTCTGCCAACCTTGCAGTTGATATGTACAAAAGAAAACATTTTCTTGCTTATTTATAGTTCTCATATCAGTTTATATCTTTTAATATTGGCACACATAATATTTAAAAAAATAATGGCATATTTTACATTGTAGTGTTTAAAAAGCCCTGAAGCCCAGCGCCTGACTTATGGCAGAGCATTCAGGCCACATGGCCTTCAAGAAATTCCACCATACATTTAAAAAAATAGTTAGAATGAAAATTTTCTATGATGATCGATAATTTCCCTTTTTTCGTCAACAAATGGAAATAGTATTGTGCTGTGTGCCTCTTATTTGTCCTACCATATTTGAAAAAAAAAATCAATACAAATAAAGTGATGTTAAAAGGGTAGGTATTTACAATCCTCTGGAATGAATTAAACTGTTGGCATGTTTGCAATGCTGTCTAATTTAGTGCATGAATCAGTTTACAGATAGTACAGTCACCCCCCAAAAAAAACGCCACCCCCCCACCTAATTTTTCCGTAAATTATCGTAGAAACATGCGACTGGTACCAATCAGTTTGTAATAACGTCTAGTTTATAATGTTATAGTTAGATTTTACTTAGGGGTCGTCTACATATTAAAACTGACATCAACTTCATTTTTTTCAATGGTAACCCCCCATTTTTAATAATTTATTTGAATTCTTTGGATCAAATCATCACGGAAAATGGTATAGTTTATATATTTCGCTCAATTTTTCATAGAGTTATAAGCTGTCAAAGTTTGGGGATGCTAATGTTAAATGAATGTGACAAACATTAAATCATATCTTCCGAAATAATTATGATATTTAAATTCTGTTTTTTTTTATTCGTTAGAATGAAGTGACCCAAACATATTCCATGCAAATTTTTGTTAAAAAAACATTTTTTGAATTATGAAAATTATTAATAAATTCATATTTGAAAAAATTATGAATTATGACCTATGTTAATTTTTGCACGAATAGAACGGGCATCATCAAAAACATGGGTTTCCAAATTTACAGCTCGTTCCTAACATTATTTTTTGAGTTACAGGGATATTTCACTTTTTATTCCTGTTAGGGGGCCGTCACTTGTTATAATCTGTATCCTCTATAAGTAAATGTTTGTATATAATTTGACGGAAAACTATTTTAATTTACCTTTATGGAATTTTTATTGTTTCCTAAGCAATATTTCTATGTTTATTATACAAATTGGCATATTTTTGTAAAGTTATCACAATGTAGGCGAGGGATTGTGAAAGAATTTCAAAAGAAAAGAAGCACCGCCTCTGATTCGCTGAAACACTATTTAAAAAAAAAGACAAATTTGCATATTCCTATTTGACTCTATATGTGACGCTGGTATGCATAAATCACAATGGTATTTACTACATCAATTATTGAAGACAAAACTTAAATGATTTAATTACAAATATGCAAAATTATTTTGCTTTATATTATAAAGTTTTAGAAAATTTGTGAAAAGGCGTGGCTTACGGTACAAGAGAGGAATATATCCGATCCTAATATGTTAAGTCTTTCTTCATAAGTATTAAATATCTTTTTCTAGTTTTTCGCTGCTAAAATTCTATTTTAACCCTGTTACACTTTTTTTCGCATTTCAATATTGAAGAGTACGTACACCTCTAGTTAAATATCATGTTTTAGAAAACACGGTACAGCGAAACTGATTGCATGAAACAGCAATTATGCATTCGACAATCGTTTTATTATTATTATTATGAATATTTAATAATTTTAAAAAGATTTTTTACCATGAATTTTCTGTTTTCCGTTTAAATTTTGTTGTGACATATTTGCATTTGGTTACTGTACCGTTTGTAAGCTTTGTGTTTTTTAAAATTTATCCCATAATGTAACATAATAAAATATCAAATTTTTATTAAAAGTTTTTTAATACAGAATCAAATAGTGAAAAATTGCTTTATTATTATTATTATTATTATTATTTTAAAGTTTATAAGATCTATTATTGGAACATAGCTCAATAGTATTTATTTTCAATTTCCTAATCACGAAATCAAAGTCACAGTTATTATGGAATAAAAATTTAAAACAAAGGAATTGTCTTATTACTTTCAAATATATAGACATTGATCTTACAGAATCCTGAAATTTCATTTAAAAGACTTTAAACGTCTAAATTTAAAAATTCAAAATAAAATAAATTAATCTAAATGCTTTTAAAGTTGAAACGGGAAGATTTCAAAATATATGAAAATTGGCATTTGTGTTTTGAACATTTTGGTGCGGCATATATTAAAAACAATATTTTTATGATGAGCTGAACCTGAGCTTGAGAGGGCGGATCCAGCTATTTAGCACGAGTGATATCACCTGACTGAAACCAGAATAAACAACATTTTAATTTATTCCTGCGTATTTTTAGCCCACTGTTATTCTTTTTTTTTTTTTTTCAAATTTCAACACTAGCTACAGTACGCGTACGTCCTATTTACATTAAGCCTTGATATGGAAGCTATGTTGCTGTTTTTCGATGCTGCGAAATTTACAAAATATATTTGTGTTACTATACTATACAGATAGAAGAATAATTATATAATATCAACAAAACTTCTTTAATCAATATGTTTATATACATTACTGTATGGAAATGTTTATATATGAATATTGTATTTATTTTTAATGAGAGATATAAACACAAAATACTAAAAAAAAAAGAAGAAAATGTGCTATAAATTTTTATAAATCAAGCAAAATATATATGCGTACTTGCCAATCTAACCCGTAACATTGTTAGTTCTCGCACCTGTGTGTACACAATTTAATTTTTAGAGTAATTAACTTCAAATACATTTACGATTAACTCATTGAGCGCCACGCGAATTCTTATGGAAATCCCATTCAAGCCAGTTCAGTTATGTTTATCGATCAATCCCATTCAGTTATGTTTATCGAGTTTCAATAAACCCCATTAGGCCTTAACGATATAATCCTATAAAAATCCTATTAATAAAAAAAAAAAAAAAAAAAAAAAAACATGAAGTAAAGTTTAAATAAATTGTCAGTAATTACTTTAAACTATGTAAGTTCTGTAGTTTTATATCATATTTTACACTGCCAGCTGACTTAGCCTAAATGGAAAGATCAGTGTCAGCCACCGATGGCTGACACGGCTCTAAAAAGACTGATGTGAAAAAAATGTACGGAAAGGGGCGGGACCAGTAATCTTCCGGGATAGGTTGACAAGAATATATATACATAGAGCAATGCTAGAAAATGTTCTTTATTTTTCATGAACCAGATGAATGGTACTTTTTTTCTGAATAGTCTATGTATTAAATATAATGCTGCTTTAAGTACCCTTTAAATGAAAAGTTTTATTACATAAAGTAATTTTCTGGCACTCTACAGGTCCCAAATGACACACAATACGAAACCCCGTCTTTATTCAGTGTTTAAAGGGTATTAACGTTTAATATGCTTTATATTCGTTTTGATCTTTCCTTCTCCTCTTTACCTTCTTCTTTTTTTCCTTAAAAAAAAAAAAAAAAAAAAAAAAAAAAAGAGTTATGTAACATTTTCACCTTTTCAAGTGAAGATTTAGATTAAGGGTAGTCAGCCTTTCTACACCCACCGTCCACTTCGGTATCTGTGTTAAAGTGTAGAATTTTAGAACATCCCATTAAGTAGTAGGATTTATTATTTTGCATATTAATTTGTTACACATTATAAAATATAAAAGCAAAAGAATATCGTGGAGATTTATGTAAAAGTTTTTAATAATGTCATGAAAAAAAAAAAAAATAATTAATTAAAAAAATAAATAAATAAAAATAAAAAAAAAATCTGTTTTAATATTTTAAAAAAGTCAATTAAAGAAAATGAAAGTACTGCAGTATCAGAACAAACTCCCATTGCCACTGTGAAACGGTCGTGGAAACCAGGTTGAGTGCCGCCGTATCAGACAATTATACGGCAGCTTGAGTTAAAATAATTTTGAATTTTCAAACAAATTTAAAACCCATTCATCTTTTTTTTTTTTTTTTTTTTTTTTTTTTTTTTTTTTGATAGATATTTTAATATCTATTCAAGCTATTTAATTTTCTTCGTATGAAGTGAACTATCTGATGTTTAATCAATAGAAACCAATAAAAATCTTTTAATTCATAAACTAACTCAGAAAGTTCTGTGAATTAGTCATTTTTTTTATTTTATAATTAACATTTCTGAATGTTTTTTCCGGTGTGAAACTTAATAAATAATGTATACTGGGTGGTAGATCGTGATTTATATTTTCTAAATGTATAGACGGACCCCTAATACATTTTCACGTGTAACTCTGTTTAAAATTGATTTAAGGTATATAAATAGGTATGTTTTTCGAACCGCCTTGATCTCAGAAATCTGAATATGAAGTTAATGCCAGTTTTCATATGTAGACGAACCCTTGGGCAAAATTTAACTATACCGTTATAAACTAGACGTTATTACAAATCGATCGGTACCAGTCAAATGTTTCTACGATAATGTACGGTGAAATTAGGTGGGGGGTGGCGTTTTTTTTTTTGGGTGACTGTACATTGGCTTCATCATAAGTTACACTTTTTTGTTTATTGATTTTTTATCCTATAATATATAAAATACAATTGTGTGCGCTATGGAAATTGATCATTGTTTGTATTATTTCGAACAATATATACTTTGCCGTAAAATGATAGTATGTTAAGTTATCAGTTATTTAAATATAGATAATCAGTGTTTAATCATTTGGTAAACTGTATAATCATGTGCAGAAAAAAATCTTTACCTTTAAAATATTTTCTCTGTATAGATTAATAGAATAGAGGATTATAAATATTAAAGTTTCAGAAGAAAGGGCCCATTAAACATGAGTGCCCTAGGCCTCCGCAGGAATAAATCGGTCCCTGCTGAAGCATCCAAATTTTTTTTTTAAACTCCATTACCATTAAATTTAATTATATATAATCAGTTACATACAGTTCAAGGCAGCTGTCACTGCTTGTTTAATGAATTGTCCCGACTCAATATAGAAAAGTTATAAGAATAAGTGAAAGTATTAAGATGGTAATGAAAATGTGAATTTTGTTAATGGGTCAAGAAAAAATTTTCTTGATTCAAATTATATTAGTTTAGCCTAAATATAAGTTTTTTAGGATATCCTACTTTTTTTTTTTTTTTTTTTTTTTCTTAACTCCTTATTCTCTTTATTTTGTTTGAGAAGTGTGAGTAAAAGTTTCCTCTTAATACATTGTTTCAGTTATGATGTCATTTTCCCTAATAAATTACCCTTTTCCAAAATTATTTTTTTCGTTCCATAGCATGGATAAGATTTTAGTGTGGGCGAGGGTAATTCCCGATCAAAAAACACAAACATCTAAATAACTCTAAAAATATCACAATTGATGTTAACCAAATTTAGCATGGCTAAAGCTTTATCATGTGTTTATTCAATAAAATATAGACTTTGATTAAAATGTTTTAAAAGTTTGTTTAATTGAAAAAATTCATTGATTTGTAATTGCCCCAGCAACCGGGTAAATATCGATCGCACCCCGACTCCGGGGCAATTACGGATCAGGACATTTTTTGTTCAAATGATAGCTATATTGATTAATTTGGACTACAAATTATATCATTTTTAACATAAACCTGATTTTAATTACATATTTTCAGGAGTCAATGCATGTTTTAATTTTTGGGTCCCTTTTTTGTGAAAAACAAAATATTTTTGTGAAACATAAAATATTTTTGTGAAAAAGTAAAATATTGTGTAAAATCTCCAGTTTTTACAATCACTTTATGTAATGTTTAATATCAAGTTAATAGAGTTTCATTGAGCCAAATTAAGGCATAAATTAAAAATAATACTGAAAATATGAAAACATTTAATAAAAGGATCATTTTTATAAAACAAAAAATCTTGTGAAGGGACTCATTTTATAAATTTGAATTTTGTGAAGGGTCCCTTTGTATGGATTTGAATTTTGTGAAGGGTCCCTTTTTATGAATTTGAATTTTCTGAAGGGCCCCTTTTTACTGTGTGGAATTTTGTGAAGGAGCCGCAAAAGGGACCGAAATTTTGCCTGAATCGACCCCTGATTATAATTTTTTTTTTTTTTTTTTTTTTTTAATAAGCAGAGTTAATTTACTATTTTTATTTGTTTTGAAATTACATCCAAACTTAATGGCAAAACACTTTATAACATGTAAAAGCATAATGTATATAACATTACTGTCCTAATTTTATTATATATTTTATTTCAGCCATGCATTTTTATTATATCCTTAATAAATAAAACCATTTATTATTATTACAGTTTATTTTTTACTATGAAATAAAGATAAAATACTACGTTTTTGATATGAACTTTTCTTTGATTTTTAGTTAAGTATTGCAATTACCCATTAAAAATATTTCAGTTTTATTATATATTTAAAAAAAAAAAAAAAAAAAAAAAAAACATTTGTTATTACAGTTTATTTTTACTATGAAATATAGATAAAATAGTTGGCTTTCATTTGAATTTTTCTTTGATTTAATGTATTGAAGTTAACAGTTAAAAATAAATAACTTTTTATATAACTGTATAATTTAAATCACAAGTGTGTACAATAAAATACAATTTAATTTATTAGCATTCAGTACAATACTTAGTAATCTTGATCTTAATTAGTCATGCTTACTACAAAATTTTGAAATAGCTTGAAAGATAGTTTTGATTTTGATATGAAACCTATAACAAAACCGGTTTTAATTTTAAGCAAAATACATATTATGATTCTTTGATGTGCATTAATGAATATATATTATAGATGCACACTACATATATGTACATTGATAAATATGTATAAAATAATTTTAAACATATGTAAAAAAAGAATCTGTTGTATAAATCAATATAGTTGTATAACCAGTATACTAAATTACAGAAACATTATTAACGTAATTTAAAAGCTTATATTATATATAGTTGTAAAATAACATAAAAAAAAAAAAAAAATAGAAATGTTGTGCCACTAAGAATCTAAGTAAAATGTATGATTTTCAGAAACAATCTTTTTTCAAGATGCTTTTGTAGCAGTTTAATATATATTTTTATTAATTAATTTTCAGCAAAAATGGCGACTTTTTTTTATTTTGTACATTAAACTACAATGTTCTTGAATTGTTAACAATACTTTTTAATTTTTGTTTAAGCATACTATTATAAGGTGGGTGAACATTAATTAACCTAGAAACACATTGATCGAGAATTACTGCAGTCCACCCGACTTTCTTTATTTCAATACATTATTGTACTACAAATTCTCAGGTTGAGTGGCTCGTACTACAGCATTTGTGACTATTATAAGATTATTTCTTATATTATAATGATACTAATTTAAATAGAAATATTGGTAATAAATGCCTACATGGATTTTTTCTATCGGAATAGAATATTATTTATAATTTAAGTAAAATGATTGATAGTGTAAATATTTACATATATATACATAAAAATACACAGAATAAATTACAAGTGTTGCACAATAATGTATGAATAGTTTTAAAAAATCATTAAAATCAAATAAATCTTGATTTAAAAAAAAAATAATAAAAGAACTGTCTTGCAATGATTGTTGAACATATGATTATTTATCAGATTAAAAAAAAAAAAAAAAATGTAGGAACGCAGCAATGTACAAAGGTAAGGCTAATTATAATAATAAATAAATAAAACATTTTGATCTATCTCTACGTGAATGGCTAAAAACAATCTGTTATACTAGTAAAAAGCCCATTATCTGATTGAGTGTTGAAATTCATCAATAAAAGAAAAAATGTTCAGTTTTATGTATTGTTATTAGCCACCAATATAAAGAGAGCCCAAAATGTCATTTTCAAGACAACACTGAGAATCGTGAATTAAAAAAGAATAGTACTCAGTTATATGCAGAAAGTCTTACTTATTAATTTGCAATTTAAACTGAAGGGCTGCTAGGAGACTGCAGGCCAAAGCTAGATTCCTTACATATTCATTAACTTCTTAAATAAATAATCTGGGAAGAAAAATACAAAAGGCCAAAATAATAATAAAAAAAATAGCTTATAAATATTGTATACAGGAAGAAAAAAAAAAAAAAACATTTCAGAGTTTATATTCCAACTGTAGGGGGAAAAAACATATCATGAGTAATAGTTTACATTTAATAATTACCTCCAAGAAAAATCTAATTTTTAAAAACAAAATTTAAGCCTAATCAAAAAATACCATCAACACGAAGTTACAATTTTCATAGTTTACATAATGTTAAGTTTAATTTTGAACTTTATATAAATTACGTATACACATGTGCACAGGAAGAATTTTTTATCTATCTACAATAAACAAAATTCTGCAATCAGAGAATCTGAGATCAGGTCTGGTATAATAAAAAGAAATAATATAATTCATAAAATGTGCAACATTTGCATTTACAAAGGAGAAAGTATAACTCTTTAGCTACGGCATTGATTTATTATTAAGTGTATCTCATTTATGGATTGTTAAATTAACCTGCAGTGTTGGCTGAACTGTTTCTGCTATTGGTATTAACACATAAATAGCAGAAGACTAAAAATACCAATTTAAAATCATTAAATAAAAAGTGAGAGAATGAGAAATTAATGGTTTGGCTTCTCTTCTAATTGTAAATTGCACATATATATTTAATATATATAAATATAATATTTACAACATTTAGAAAAAAAAATACTCTTGAGAAAAACATAACTAAATTTAATAAATTAAAGAGTATACATATTGTAGATAAGAGATTCAAAACAGAGAAAGAGAAATTAATGGTTTGGCTTTTAATTGTAAATTGCACATATATAATATTAAATAAATATAAATATATAATATTTACAATATTTAGGAAAAAAATTACTCGTGAAAAACAAGTTAAAGAGTATACATATTCTAGATAAGAAAATCCAAACCAGTACAAGCAGTTCATGAGAAATCTTTGTTTATTCTCATTTTCTATGGTTCGTTCGAAAATTTTACAGTTGTTATTGACATAAGTTAACTTCAGAAAAACTGAATTTCTCATACTTAAATAACAACTTTTATTAATGAAATCAATCTTGATTTTTTTTTTTTTTTTTTTTTTTTTTAATAATATGAGAGAGTTAGATAAAACTACAACAGTTTTAAAATAAATTTAAGCTTTCATGAACACATTTTTGCATTGTTTATCAAAGTTAATCAACTGATAAAGGCATGTTTGAATGGTTAAAAAGGAATGGAAATTCCGATTAAGTTTACAAGAAAATACTTGTACAGATATTTTCATTTCTGCTTAAAATAAAAGAAAGGTCCATTAGGCCATGTAATAATATTTATGGATCGATAAATCAATGGATAAGAAATGATACACAACAAACAAAAACTAAAACCACCCATGAAATTAAATTTTACAAATAATAAACCTTTTCAGGGATAATAAGCATTATTACATTAAAGTCAAATATCAGAAATGAAAATAAAATTAAATGATTTTAGATACTTACATGACAATTATTTTCAGATCGCATTCTGTATAGAACAAGAATGTAAAATCGTTGTCACAAGCTTGGCGACGGTGGCCAATACAACATATATGACGATTTCGTCGAAATCTACAATCATAACATTAATTATACAAAGCAATTATTTCTTCTTTCGCATTTTCACATAATCAAAATGATAACATGGCGGCGGGCGAAAGCGAAGCCACGGACGAGACGAGAGGAAAAGTGGAATGGTTGGTTGAATGCGCATGCCCAGTTGCTCGTTCCGTTTTAGTAAAAAGTACGCTGCATGCTTGTTGAATTCAACGTAAAAGGACACTTCATTGGGATGAATTCGCTCAATTGGCGAATTTGGAAAATGCCTACTCCTCAGAACCTTGGCGAAAAAACATAATCGGGCTTTGGCGAGCGCGAGTCATGATGATAGACGGTAGGGTTGCTCGCATGTCTGATGATATTAATTATGATAAGCGGACGTCAGAATTCGTATTAGCAATAACAATAGAAATTTGTTCAATAATTTTAAATAAATTTTAGGTGCTTTTGTCTCCTGAATTAGATACTTTGAAGTATGATTTAAAACATTCATTTTGAAATTGAATAGCTATTTTTATTTTTTAAATAAGTTTCTAAACGTTCATAGCTAATTGGAAACATCCTACACGTAAACAAATTGTCGTGTTTATTATGTCGAGATAAACTTAAAAAGAGATAGACGTATATTTATTTTATATTTTGCCTATGTATGAGTTATTATTTCACATATGCATTTAAGTGAATTAGCAATTAATAATGCTGGAATCCAAATGTTTATTTTGTGTGTGTGTGAAGAACTTATTGCAAGGTATGTTCACAACATTCAATGGTTTTATAATTATTAGTTTAATGTCTGTAAGTTGTATAAGTGCCTAGAATTAACATTTCTTTTATTTTTTTTAATAAAAAGATAATATTTTGTATATTATTGCTATAACATATTGAAATATTAGTATCTGATATATCCTGATGACTCATCTTATATCAGGTAATTTGTTTAAACATTTGAAAACAAATTTGATTTAAAATTATGATATAATTGTGATCATTCTCCTTTTAATTAGTATATTAGTTAGATGTTTATTTTGTTAAATATCACCGTTTGAAATGAAATTGGTCGAACTGATGATAACATGTAATTATCGGTTCAATCATTTTTATAATGATAATATCGATGAATATATTTATTACACACTACATTTTGAATATTATAGTGAGATATATTTACATAGAATAGATTGCGATATGTAGACTGCTGATTAAGTAGTACACATACATTCTGAGTGAAGCTAATTTGAATTTATTAAAACAAAAATTAATTTTTGTTAATTGTGAATAATAATACAGTTTATGGTATGACTTAGCGTGTTTTTAATAAATCAATAATTTGGCACAATTTTGCTATTATCCTTGGAATTTACAAACCTTTAGGAAAGGAAAGTTTATCAAATAATGCCATACTCAAAATGGCAGAAAATGAAATTGCATCAAAATACATTAAAAAAAAAATTAAATGCAAAAAATGTATAAAGTACAATTAAAAAAAAAAAAAAAAAAACAGTTGAAAGCTCAAAATTATAAATAATCACAGTTTAAAGAAGATCGAAGAGAAATGAAGGAACAGTGTTTCTTGGAAAGTTCTCTAGTTATGAAGTTTATCCTATGCCAGCTGGACCATAGCTTCAGTGCACGAAATTGATTTTGTGCCTGTAGACATGGGCTTGCTAGCGATTTTTATTAATATCGACATCAGATAGAAGAAGAAAGAGGAAGATAAGCTTGTTGAAGACACGGGTCCTTGTGACATGCTGTAAATAAATCTAAAAATAGATCAGCATAGAAATTTGACATTTTATTTTCTTGTATCCTTTTCAGTTGTTTGCTATTCGAACTTTTGTATGTTTTTTTAATTTTATGGTGCTTGTTTATAAAAATTTTGTTATAGTTCATTTATTTTATTTATTTATTTATTATTATTTTTTATTTGTAGATAGGGTAAGTGCACCAGTGATTGACACTTTTAGAGCAATCTCTGATGTTTTTAATGTTCTAGTCATCAGAAAATATTTTCAGAAATCTTAAGTTAGTACATATGGCATGAAAGACATTCAGAACCACATATATGTTAAAATATATACATTTTATTACAATTATTTTTTTTAATGAATTTTTATTTGACACCCACTCAATGTTCCAGTAATTGACACTGCCAGTTTTTCATTTTATCAGTAATTGGACCCCTATGTTTCATTGTTTGACACTGCTAGTTATTCATTTTATCAGTTATTAGCACCCCATGCTCCAGTGTTTGACAAAAAATGTTAAAATTCTTATACGTAAAATATGATTTTCTTATTTATTAATAATTTCGGGATAGATGTCAATTAGTGGAGCATGCCAATCACTGGAGCACCTACCCTATAGCTTTATCTGACGAATTTGAAATAAGCAATTTCAGTGTATAAATCTATAGTTCCAAAAAATTGCACATTATCCTTAAATATTAAAATATGTATTTATATAGTTACTGTTTAAAAAAGACTGAAGAAGAAAAGAAAGAGCAGTTTTCCTCAGAAAGTTCTCCATTTGTGAAGTCTTTGCATCCTACGCCAGCTGGAACATATCTATAGTGCACAAAATTGTTTTCGTGCCTGTAGATGTGGGCTTGCTAGCTCATTTCATTAACAGTGATGCGAGATGGAAGAAAAAGGAAGAAAAGCTTATTGAAGAAAGAAAGTTCATCATGACATGCAGTAAATGAATCTTTTCTTAAAATAGATAAACATTTATCATTTAATTTTCTTGCATTCTTTTGAAGTGTTTGCCATTTGAACTTTTGTATGTTTTTTAATTTTATGGTGTTATTTATTTTGCTATTATTTAATTTTTTATGGTAATATTCAATTGTTTCATTCAAATCGAACATAGTTTGATCAATTAGCAATAATTCAGCTTTAGTCCAAAGAAAAAACACATTTTTCATTAATTGGCAACTTTTCGCTTACACTCCCTGACTCAGAATTTTACATATTACTTATAAATTTAATAAGATAAAATTTTTAAAAATGCTCCATGCAAAATAATTTTTAATTCTTCTGCTGAGATCTTAATCATGAGAGACTTGGAGATTTAATCACCACACACCCAAAATTTTACAAATTTCATGAAAATTTTTAAGTTATACTTCATTTTTAACAAATTGTTTTTGAAGACTTAGCCTCTTCTAGTAAATTTAAAAATTACAATTTAAGTGTAAGTTTATTATTACCGCCAAGAGATAAAGAAAAAAAAGCATAGCATCCTAAAATGTTTAAAAAGTGAAATATTTGTGGCTGCAGCTATGGGTCTGCTAGCATATTTCACAAATATCATGAAACGGAAGAAAACAGAAGAGAAAATAAGAAAGAACTGGCATTTTAAAGTAATAAGTACACAACTTTGAATAAACACCATAAAATGCTATAAATTCACAATAATTATTTTGGATCGAAAGAATACATGACCCTTCATCAGACGAACAAAAGAAGCACGAGTGCTGCAAGCAAAGTGGCAACACACGCTGCCGCTTTAATATCAGCATTTGTGCTTACCGACAGTGACACGATCTAATTAAAGAGACAGAAGAAAACATCCACTACCGATGGCATGGACCACGAGGAAGTAAGATGATGAAGGAGGAAACCCCCTCACAAAAGCAGCTATTCAGACTTCCATAAAGCTGTAATGTAAGGTTTTATTCTTTACAAAAATTTTCAGCAAATCGCTAAAATTGATGCCAAGATCAACATTTGCGTCGGCTACAAACTTGGCAGCCTGACGAGATTAGTAATCGAATTTGGTGACAAATATTGCTTCAGGAGAGCCAGAATTTGTAAAACTTTTCTCAATTTTAACAGAATTATTTGTTTTGGTAAAATGTATCATTTCTCACCACTAATTTTTGCCTACAAGAATAAAAGTAGGCAATTTATACTGAAATGATTTTCATTGAACACTAAGCTGTGTTTAATATTTAAACTTAAAAACTTGTTCACATACCATAAAATTAATAAAACCACTACCAGTTTCAAAAGGACATGGTCTTTCTTTTTCAGGTGCAAAGCACTTGCTATTACCTTGGAGAAAAAAGCAAGACTGGTGTTTTTTGTACCTGAAGAAGAAAGGCCATGTCTTTTCGAAACTGGTAATGCTTTCATAATTTTATGGTGTATGAAAAAGTTTTTTTAATTTAAATATTCATTGTACACCAGTTTTTTTTTATTTTTGTACTGTCTAAGCTGAGTATTTGCCAATGGTATTTTCTGTAACAAGCCATAGAAAATTCCTGAAAAATTTACAATTGGTGGTATATATAATCTTATCATCAGGACTGTTGTGGTTGGAGTAGCTTTTTTTTTTGCTTGTTTTCAGGAATGTTCATGGACTAGAACCTGCCTGTTTAGTTACAAATCAATTACCTCACACAAAAATATCAATGTTTCCATAACCATATGTATATTCCAATAGATGTATAAGGAAGTTGTGGTGTCCACGTCAGATTCTTTTTTTTTTTTTTTTTTTTTAATGCTAGCTAAGCAAGCATACATGTATGGTACCGTGACCACTGCTATACAGATTTTCATGCAAAATGTGTAAGTTGTATCCAGTGATGTTTTTTTTCTCTTTTGGTTTTAATGGTTGCAAAGTGAGTTCACATGCATGGAAGTGATCACTACTATACAGATTTCTATGCATAGTGAAATAGCTCAATTTTAAATATTTGTTTTATTAATCTTAAAAATAGGCTTCCATATTAAGAAAGTATTAATAAAAAATATGTACAACTGTATTAAAATATAGCTATAATTTATTAAAATGTATGTACGTGTAACATCGTTAAGGCAATTAATTCGTCATTTAATAAAGATTTTCTTTTTCAAGTTTAAATTATTAATATAAATATGGCTACAATATTGACAAGTAAGTTATACTAGGGTGCCTTGATAGAAAGAATGACAACATACGAAGGACTGTCCTTGGCCGAAATTTCTATTTTACCAAATCTATGGGAAAAAAAAAAAAAAAAAAAAATGATCAGGTGTACTTTGAAAATTAAGTGAATGACAGTAAATTTTACTCTTTAATTTTTTTTTTTTAATAGGAAAATGTATTATTACTAAGTACAAAACTTTGAATAAACACCATAGAAGCAAACACTCGCAACAATTGTTTCAGGTAAAAAAAAAAAAAAAAAAAAAAAAAAAAAAAAACCTTCATCAGGCAAAAAAAGTACACACGAGTGCTGTAAAAGAAGCGACAACACACTGTTGCAGGTTGCACTGTGTTGCTGCTTTGTTACAGCACTCGTGCCTACTTTATTCCCTTGGCGAAGGGCTAGGTTTTCTTTTGACCCGAAACAACTGTTGGAAGTTCTTGCTTTTATGGTGTTTATTCAAAGTTTTGTAATTATTACTTTTAAATGCCAGTTCTTTGATGCTCTTTTATAATGTACTAGCAGGCTTTGCCTGCTTCGCTGGTCATTATATTGAAATGAATTTTCAAAACGCTATACCATTAATAATTTTAAAAAATCATTGAAATCAGTCAATCTAAGTTAAAGTTCTCGCTACCTTCGGAAAAGGTTTTTCCACTTGCCACACTTCACAAAATCCCTTTATAGTACATGTTGCATACACATACCTAACCAACACATTAAAAATCAGGATCCTGAGATTATTTGAAGCAGCACTACATTTTAAAATGTGTTTTTACCCCCTCCCCACTCTTAAATGGAAGAAGGAGGAGGGAATTTTGCTAAATAATTTTATATTATGTGTTCGATATATATAACTGACCCACACATCGAAAATCTCCTTCTTAAGATAATTTACTGCAGAGTTATGCATGAAGAGTTACTGCAGAGTTTACCCCCACCCCTAAGGGGCGGTAGTGTGGAATTTCACAAAATCACTTTGTAGTGTGTGTGGAATATGCATAAGCAGTCCACACATCAAAAATTGCCATTCTAAGATTATTTGGAACAGAGTTACGCATGCAAACATGTTTTTTAATCTCCCCCCCCCCAACCCTCAAGAGGGGAGATGGCACGGAATTTCAAATAATCTCTTTGTAGTTTGTGTGTGTTGAATACACATAACCAATCGACATATCAAAAAATCACTTTCATGAGATAATTTCATAGCTGCTGTTTTTAATCTTTTAAATCAAAATTCACATTGGTGTTTTTAAATGGAATATGTTATATACATTTTCGACGATTAGTATTACTAAAATCAGCTATAAAATTTTTCCAGTCTGAAGTCCCCGCCAAAAACAGTAGACTTGGTATCTATGTACTTTGGAGCAGTTACACTTTAAAAGGTGCTTTTGCCCCCTACTCAACACCCTTAAAAGGAGGAAAGGGGAAATTTCACAAAATACCTTCATAGTGTGTGTTGGAAACTCATAACCAGCCCGCACATAAAAAATCACCTAAGATAGTTCGGAGCAGATTTGCACTTGGAAATATGTTTTCTCCTCTCCAACCCCCAAGGGGGATAGTGTGGAATTTTACAAAATCTCTTTGTAGTATATGTCTTGAGAACACATAGTCAATCGACATGTTAAAAAATCACTACCCTGAGATAATTTGGAGCGGAGTTACTCTTATAAACATATTTTTGCCTCCCTATCCACCTGCAAAGGAGAGAGGAAGAAATTGCGTACAAATCCCTTTACAGTGCGTGTTGGGAAGGCATAAACAACCGACACATAAAATTAATCTTGCTGAGATAATTTGAAGCAAAGTTATGCTTGGAAACAGGTTTATTGCCCCCCCTCCCCCCCCAGTTGGGAACTTTCGCAAAATCCCATTACAATAGGTGTCAGGCACACATAAATAAGCCACACACTAAAATTTGTGATTCTATATATTTCCCCAGACAAATTTAGTGCTAAAAGGGGGACTTGAATTTGCCCCCTCGTAACTTCTCTCCAAAATCGAAAATTGCAGAAAACCAATAATGATTTTTTGGAAATATCCTCAAGTTGACTCTTAGTGGTTTTCTATATCTTTGTGCTATTATTGGTAGAGTTTAACCCTCGCTTTCCCAAGATGGGTTGACCCCATTTTGAAGTGAAATTTAGTTAAGCCCGCCTCATTCAAGAAGTGCGCTAATTCGTCAGGAGGTAGCAAACATAACCAGTGGAATGTTGCAACTTCTAAATTGTACAAAAAGGTGCTGTGCTGGTGATTTTCGCCAAACATGCCAAGCGGCACCTGAAAGCGATTTTTCTGCAGTAACGCCTTGATGTTGGGAAAGCGAGGCTTAAAAAAATGCGTATTTTCTAAATTTGCCTCCAAAAATCATTTTTACCAACATAACTAAAAATTTCTCAATAATAAAAATTTAATTTTCAAATATCATTTTTTTTTTGTCCACATTCAAGTTGTAACAATATAAAAGGCTACAAAAAAGGCCTCTGAATGGAGAATTGTTTGCATGAAATTTTAAAAATGAAAGGTTATATATATATACTAGCAGGCTTTGCCCGCTTCGCTGGTCACTATATTTAAAGGAAACTCTTTTCTATATAGCTTTATTAAAAAAAGAAAAAAAAAATACTGAAATCGCTCAAAAGCTCGCTTTGAGTTCCCGCTGCCTTTGGCATCGAACTGTTAGTCCTCACAGTCTCCGGTGCCTGTCCCTATTGCCTGCGACAATAGCTTACCCGTGGGCTTCCATTTGGGTGCTTATCATATATGACAGTTTCGATACAGACAGTATCGAAAAATTTGAAGTAGCTTTTTTATATTTGAATACCAATTACATAAGGACAACATTATGCGTGATGTACGTAATATTTGCTTTCAAGTTATTTCCTATATTTATTTGATTTAATCGCTCAACCATAAAATGACAGCAATTTCAAGCCAAATTTAATATTACAATATGCTATGATCGGCTACGTCTATATAGCATGAGACAATTATTATTATTATTTTGTGGTTATATATACTTCATTCTTAGTTAATAGTAGTTGGTATATAGAAAAATAAATTAATTAATATGTAAACCTCATCCCAAGTAACACAGACTGTTGGCCCAACTGCGATTTATTGTTAGTTCGTTGGGGAATGGTTATCGTTGGGGAAAGGGCTCAAAATAACATTGGGCCAACAGCAAATAGTATTGTTGGCCCAACAGTCCTAAAATGCTCTTTTTTCAACTGCAAAATATAACAGTTAGCCTACAATGTGTTTACCAACAATGGCCCAACAGTTTGCCAACCAGGAACCAACCGTTCCATAGTTGGGCCAACTGTCACCCAACGGTTGGCTCAACCGAGGGCCGACGGCCAAAAACAACCGTTGGCCAACGAAGAAGGAATCGTAGGGCCAACCGTTTCCCAACCATTCCGTGTTACTTGGGATCATGGTACAAACTTAATATAGCTCCCCTTGACGTTATTTGAATTTTGTCACCGTTTTAGACCAAAATATAATTTATGCGATTATTGTTCCTATATCTTTCTATCTCTTTCTCTTTTTCAATACTTTATAATTTAGTTATATTTTTGATGAGCTACTTGGCTTTAAGTGGCTGTCCTAGGCGAAATATGTCCGATGTACTTCAGCATCAAAATTTAAAAATTTGTCCAGTATTATCAATAAGTAAATACCTTTAATATAATGCTGAATTATCTTTTATGCCTAGCGTAATTCATCCGTGCAATATATATACATATACAGTTGAGGTATATAAAAAATGCTATGAAATAAAATTCAGATCATATTACTATTAATATTTTATTTTAATTATAAAGGCGTTATTTTCTCATTCACCAATTTAACATTTAGTAATTTTTATTTTTCGCGTGAAAGTATATTTCATTTTATGTTGAAAAAAAAAATAAAAATAAAAATAAAAATACCTTGTAAACTTTTTTGGCAACAATTAAAAATTTAAATGGCTTATATTAAGGTAATTACCAGTTTATTATTTTCATATTTTAATTAATTTTAAAAAATCTAATCAAATAGTAGCATATGTCCTATTTCAGATTATTATCTATCTCGGTACCAAATTTTATCCAGATCCTAAATAGTAGCATATGTCCTATTCCAGATCTATCATGGTACCAAATTTTATCCAGATCCATTTAACCATTGTGACGTGATTGAATAACAAACATCCATACATCCAACGGACAACTCACGCCATCTAGGTAGAAAAGTTGTTGAAAGAGTTGGTTAAAAATTAATTAAGAAAGAACTAATTAAGTTACAACTTTCATTAATAGATAAAAACCTATTCGCAGACCTACCGAATGTACATACAAAATTTCATTAAAATAGGTTAAGCCGTTTTGGAGGAGTATGGTAACAAACACTGTGACACGAGAATTTTATATATTAGATATATATATATATATATTAAGATTATATAAATACTTTTAAATGTTTGGACATAGTTCATTTTTACTAAAGCAAGATTATTACTGAAATAAATTGAGTTAAAAATCATTTACATAAAAATAATTAGAAATTTCATTCAAAGGAAGAGATTATAATGCATGCAATTAATCATATTATCAATGTAATCAATCTATACCTGCACAAACATTTGAATTAGTTAAATTTTTAGAAAGTGAGCCTTATTTATTTATTAATCTAAATAAGTAAATATAAGAAAATCAATGTGTTGCTATTTTAAAAATTAATCAATAAATAAAACTGTGCATGCTATACTTAATTTCAGAGTTAGGCAAAGAAAAAAAACTCTGCATTAATCAAAATTAATATTACCTAACAAACATTTTACTTAATTACTTATGTTAGTAATTACTTAAGTGCAGGGCCCGACTAACAACTTTTTGTGCCCAGGGCACTTTTAAATTTTTCGTCCCCCCCCCCTTCCCCCCACAAACACAGACACAAAAAAAAAAAGTTTATTGATGTACTACAATTCATAGACGGCGAAAAAACAGGCCAAAAAGAGTTATTTGGTCAAAAAATTATATGCCTCTGTTTTGGGATCTAAAGACAAATAAAATTTACCCCCAATCAACCGAACAACAGACTTTATTTTAAAATTTTATTTATGTAAGTAAACGACAGTTGAGCGAGGGAAAAAAAAAAGGAAGATTTAGACCATATATTTTAACAATTAGTAAAATTTTGTGCCCCTCAGATATTTCGTGCCCAGGGCACTAGCCCCAGGTGCCCGTGTGATAGTCAGGCCCTGCTTAAGTACATCATTACTTTACCAAGGATTACAATTTTTTTTTCCCTTTACGAAAATGAGACAGAAAGAAAGAATACTTCAGAAGAAATATGTAAAAGTATAAATTAATTTATTTGAATAAAAATAATTTATATTGAATAACGAAAAATATTGAATGATAAAGTTAATAAATTAGTGGAGAAATTTATTATGATACGTTTACATATTGGTAAAAAAAGTTATCTGTAATAAATTTGTATTTTTATTTAGCACATTTTAAACACAAAAGAAAAAAAATTTCTTCTGTAAAATAATCGCTTTTCATTCAATTAAATGTGAAGAAAATTATTTTTTTTTTTTATTAAACAAAATGTTTTATTTTTATACTATGATACGAATGCAAGTACGGTGGATGTGAATCGATGATTCATTCATTCTGACAGGTTTGATTCAATCAATGATTAGTTTCCACATTTTCATATTTTTCCCTTAAAATATGTTGCGCGCCAAGAATTTTCTCGCCAAGGTTCTGAGGAGTAGGCATTTTCCAAATTCGCGCTCAATTGTGGAACACATTACTTCCAAGATATTTTTTCTAATAATGTATGTCCAAATTTGGTTACTCACGACACATACTTTCAACATGATGGTTGAATTTATGTGAGCATGTGACAAAAATGGGATGTCAGTTCTCTGGAGGGACGTGTTTTGGACGTACGAGACGAGAAATGAACAAAATTTGGACGTATGTGCTGTGTGGGCTTCATACTTCGTACCTTCTTAGTGAAAATAACAGCATGCAGATGAAAAATATTTTGATGGAGAAAATTAATTATCACTAATATTTTTGTTAAGAAAATGATTATTCAGAAAATCACTTTCGCTTTTTTCTCAAGTCGTACTTAGACATGCAGCGATGCAGTCCCCCTGAAAAGGAATCTCACGAGCGGTCACTGGTTTTTAAACAGAATTTCTACAAAATAATGGATAAGTTCAACACTTTTACAAAAGTGTTAAAAAAAAAAAAAAATCTTCAAACTATTTTTTTTTTTTTTAATATTTTATCATACATTTTTTATTGTAAGAAAAAATTTTAAGTTACTAAAATTTACTTTTTATGTAGCTTTTGTTAAACTGTAAATTTTTTTTCCATAAGAAAAAGGCCAAATTTTTAATTTAAAATACTAATTATAATTACTACTGAGAATGCAGGAAGTGCAATTTCTTATACTTTTAGGTTTAGGACAGTTTTATGCAGTTTAAGACACTTTTGATCGGTCGGTAAAAGTCACCTGTCCTCGTTCTGTCCAAATCCAGTTTCGGACGTCCTAAATCCCAACCCTGTTTGTAACAAACACTCATCCGAAAAGATAACTTGGAATCAGCTCACAAATCTAATGCCTGATTTCCCATATGTAAAGTTCTCTTCGTCATAATTCATAGATGAGTATTTAAAACGAGTCTTTAAATGGAAAAACACCCAGGGCCAGCTCTAGTAACATCGAAGGTGATTAGCAGTGTGTTGATATAACCACTCAACCATGGAGGGCCGAGCTGTCAGTTTAGAACATTTTTCGGAGATAATCGTTTTCATAGTATTTTACACACATAACTATCTTTGTGTGTGAATTGAATACGTAAATAATTATTGCGGTACCTGTTTTGAGAAAAAACTTCGAAACAAAATTGTACACATACATAGCATTTCTCTTGTATGAATGTCTATTTAGATAACACTTCTTAGAAAAGTCTTTGCCGCACATTTCATGAACACAGCTTTTTTTCTCCTCCTGTGTACATATCTATTTAGACCTCTTTTTTCATGAATATCCTTCAGAACACAACTTTTCCCGTGTGTGAGTACGTAAATGTATATTCAGATTAATCTTCTGGGTGTTAGATTTTTTTGAGAAAATTATTCCTAATGCACTCTATACACATGGCTTTTCTCCTGTATGAGTTTGGAAATGTCTATTCAAACTGCTCCTTACGGAAAACTTTCTAGAACATATTTCACAAATGTAAGGCTTTTCTCCTGTGTGAATGCGTAAATGTCTATTTAGAGTACCCTTTTCAAGGAAATCTTTAGAACATATTTCACACACATACAGCTTTTCGCCTATGTGACTGCGTAAATGAACATTTAACTGTCTCTTCTGAGAGAATCCTTTAGAACACATTTCACACACGTACGGCTTTTCACCTGTATGTATGCGTAAATGCACATTTAATACCCTCTTCTGAAAAAATCTTTTAGAGCATATTTCACACACATATCGCTTTTCGTCTGTGTGAATTCGTACATGGTTATTTAGAGCCTGCCTTGTAGAAAGGTCTCTCGAACAGATTTTACAAACAAACGGCTTTTCACCTGTGTGAGAGCGTGAATGCTGATTTAAGTCATCCTTCCGAGAGAATCCTTTAGAACACACTTCACACACATACGGCTTTTCGCCTGTGTGATTGCGTAAATGAACATTTAACGCACTCTTCTGAGAGAATTCTTTAGAACAAATTTCACACATGTATGGCTTTTCAGCTGTGTGAGTGCGTAAATGGCTATTTAAATGACACTTTTGAGAGAATACTTTAAGGCACATTTTACACACGTACGGCTTTTCGCCTGTATGTACGCGGGAATGCACATTTAAACTACTCTTGTGAGAGAATCCTTTAGAACATAATTTACACACGAATGGCTTTTCGCCTGTATGTACGCGTGAATGCACATCTAATTCCCTCCTCTGAAAAAATCTTTCAGAGCATATTTCACACACATATCGCTTTCCGTATCTGTGAATTCGTAAATGGTAATTTAGAGTCTTCTTCCAAGAAAACCTTCTGTAACAGACTTCACACAAGTATGGCTTTTCACCAGTGTGACTGCGTGAATGTATTTCTAAACTCTTGTTTTCGGTGAATCCTTTAGAACATACTTTACACACATATGGCTTTTCCTTTGTGTGAGTGCGTAAATGCCCATTTAAATTGCATTTATAAGAGAATCTTTTAGAACACATTTCACACACGTACGGCTTTTCGCCTGTATGTATGCGGGAATGCACATTTAAATCACCTTTCCCCGCGAATCCTTTACAACATATTTCACACACATGTGTCTTGTCACCTGTGTGAGTAAGTGAATGCCGATTTAAAGTACTTTTCTGAATAAATCCTTTCAAACATATATCACACACATATGGCTTTTCGCCTGTGTGAGTGCGTACATGCGCATTTAATACGCTCTTCTGAAAAAATCTTTTAGAGCATATTTCACACACATATCGCTTTTCGCCTGTGTGAATTCGTAAATGGTTATTCAGAGCCTGCCTTGTAGAATGGTCTCTAGAACAGATTTCACAAGCAAACGGCTTTTCGCCTGTGTGATTGCGTAAATGAACATTTAACTGAGTCTTCTTGTGGAATCTTTTAGAACAGATTTCACACACGTACGGCTTTTCGCCTGTATGTATGTGTGAATGCACATTTAAATCACACTTCCGCGAAAATCCTTTAGAACATAATTTACACACGTATGGCTTTCTGCCCACGTGAGTGAGTAAATGCTCATCAAAATGAATACTTTTAGAAAATCCTTTAGAACACATTTCACACACGTATGGCTTTTCTTCTATGTCAGTGCATTCATGTACATTTATAGGTTCCATTTTTGACCTTCCTTTAGAACATAATACAGTTACTTATTGCTCGAGAACAAAGCGGGTTCAAGTTAAGCTATACGGATGGGTAAAAGAAAGAAGAGCGGTTCATCAGAACTCTTCTCGACGAAAAACCGAAAGAACTGTTCACTTTTGCCATTTCCTGTTCACTTTCGCCAATGCAACGCTGAATATTTATCTCTCACTTGTGTATGATACTATGATTGCTTCACATGATGCTTGTTTTAATCGAAGAAAGGTTACCAGGCAATCAGCCTTTATTAGTATTAACTATGGAGTTCTAAGAAAAAAAAAGAATATCGCTTGATTGACGAGACGGCGATAAAAAAAGTCGGAACAGGAGAACTGTTTTTGAACAGAAGAGCAGATGAACAGATCGTAAATGATCCGGAGCAACTGAGAACTGTGGGAACCTCGGAACATTGGAGTTGTTGGGAGCAGGTGAACAGTTCTGAAAAGGAGGGTAGTATTTACTGTTTGAGGGATAGAACGACAACGTGCGAAGCGTCGCGTCGGTAATTAAAGGAAAATTTTTGCACGTATTCGCGCGATAATCAAAGCAGATGGCTTTCAAAGAGTACTGGTTTACTTCTGTATATTATGCGGGGGATTATTTATTTGTTTTAGGAAATTGTTCTGAAATTTCGTGTAAGCAAAACATAACGTGAGAAAAAGGATATATCAATGAAATAAGATATAAAATATCGCTATCCTGTTATTAAAGAAATATCAATATTCTACGATATATTGATATTTAATCCAGCCCTAATATCCAGCCTTTTTCTGGAAAATAAATTTTTAACTGCATAGATTTGGAGGGGAATATTATTTTGTTATTTGTTTTCTCTTGCATAAAAATTGAAATACTGTTTTGATTTGAAGCACGAATTTTATTTTATTTCACGTTCTTGTGTCGGGCAGTGGACCGAAATAAATGTTTGTTTTTTTTCTAAATTTAGTTTTGAGGTTTTGAATTTTCTACATTTAGAGAAGTTTAATTTATCAATTATTATACAGATTGCATTAATATTATTATTGTCATAAACAAAAAGTTATTTGAACAAACATGTTTAATCTAGTGAAAATAGGAATGGAGATGGAAAGTTGGGTTTTACGTCGAACTAGTGCTGCGCAGGTGGGCAAATGGCGACGGTCTTGGACACACCCCTTGAGGTGGTCCGGAGACATGCCAACACAATTTTTATCCTCCACGGAAGGGATGGCTCTCCCGCTTCAGTGACCCCCAGAGGTATAATTTTTGATGGGAACATGGAGGACATTGCGGCTACGACAGACTTTTCGTGCACCAGCCACCATTAGTGTACACGACGGTCTTTGGCCGGCTCGAGTTCCGAACCCGCAGTCTTCCAATTACGAGGCCGGCGCTCTACCGACTGGTCTACCGCGGCCCCTAGTGAAAATAGATTCAATTCATTGTTTACAATATAATTTGATTTGATGAAAATATTTCAAAACGCGTTGTTCGTCTAACTTTAAATGAAGAAGCTATATTTGTTTGTTTGTTTTATTGATAACATATACATCAGATTTGTATGCTTGACTGATAGACCGCTAAGAAGCTATATTTAATGTATCGAAACCAGGGTTGCCAGGTCATATTTTTCAAACGAGGCCAAACTTTCTCTAAAATAGGGCCAAATGGGGCCAAATGCTAACAAAATAAAGCCAAAAAAGAGCTAACATCAGTGTTCAACCTGTAGGGACAAAATAGGGACTTTTTGGAAGAACCCTTTTTCCTCTGGACATCCTCAGGATACTCTGAGAATGAAAGGTCTTCATACGAAGATCCTAAGCACTAAAGTAGGGATTTTTATCATCAATGTAGGGATATTTTAAGCTATCCGTACCCGTAGGGACATGGCAAAATTTAAGTTGGCAACATCAGTCTACAGTTGAAGATTTACTATATTTTTCACAAAATTTCTTTAATCTATACATATAAAATAGTACTTCCACTCACCACTGACTCGAAACTGGGTCAGATTATAGAAAATATATTGTAAGCACGCCCTAAGAAGCAATTTTGCGAAATTCGTCCCCCAACGGCAAAATGTGTGACCTTCATATCCCAAAGAAAAAAACAGATATCCGTAAAATTTTTGCTCTAAATTATGGGTAACAGAAATATCTAAAATACAATTTCTGGAATTTTAGAAATTCGGTTCCCAAGAGGGGAAACGGGGCAAAACGTGATTTCACATACGCAAAACGTGGTTTCGCATACTCCTATATATCTCAATCAAAAAAAAAAAAAAAAAAAAAGACATACGTGAAATTTTTTGCTTAAATACATAGCTAATACAAATACCAAAAAACTAATTTCTGGAATTTTAGAAATTCAGCCCCAAGAAGGAGGGGGGGGGTCGAGGGGTGGGGCAATACGTGATTTGAATTAATGCTTTATATCGCAAACCGATAAAAAGTTATATGTGATATTTTCGCTTTAAAATATAGCGCCCACAAATACATAAAAACTAATTTCTCTAATTTTAGAAATTCGTCCCAGGTGGGGCGGATAATGGGGGGCTATGGAGCAAAAAAATAGAAATACAGTTAAACCGTTCAAAATTGGTACGTATAGATAGATTTTAGAGGTCTGCAAGTCGAATGAGGATAATTTCGAAAGTGTAAGGTTATTAGGGAGTTCAGAAGAGGAGGAGGTAGAGGGGCAAAAAAATACAAGTTGCGTTAGACCGTTCAAAATTAGTACATAAGGATTATTGATACTTACAAATAGATTGCGGATATTTTTGAAATTGTAAAGTCATTAGGAGGGTGGGAAGGAGAAGGCATGGACAAAAAAAAAAATAAAAGCAGAGTTAAGTCGCTCAAAATTGGTGCATAACGATTTTTGATACTTACAAATCGATTGCGGATATTTTCGAATTTGTAAAGTTATTAGGAAGGGGGGGAGAGGGGTAAAAATTAAAGCAGAGTTAGGTCAATCAAAATTGGTACATGAAGGTTTTTGATACCTACAAATCGATTGCGAATATTTCCGAATTTGTAAAATTATTATGATAGATGGGAAGGAGGGGGGGGGGGAAGAGGCAAAAATATATAAATAAGAGTTACAGCGCTGAAAATTAGTGTTGTTAGGTTTTGAGGTCCCATAAATCGAATGCGGATATTTTTGAAAGTACAGATTTATTACGAGGGGCGGGAAGTGGAGCGGGCGCAGGGGTAAAAATAAAGAACTTCAGATAGAATGTTGGAAATGAGTATTATTAGGTTTAAAAGTCCGGGAGAATGATTGCGTGTATTTTTTAAAGTCTAAAATAATTAGGAGGGGCGGGAACGGTAGGTGAAGGAACATGCACATCGTGCGCGCCTGTATACGCTGCCGGACGGATCGATTATTCCACCGATGGGAGAAGATTAATTTTTTTTTGTATTTTATATTTATGTTTTTCCCTTACGATAATATAGTAATTCATTAAGAGTATAGAACATAAATGCGCGAACGCAGCGCACAATGGCCTGCGTTGCCGAAGGCAGTGGGGACCCGGTGCGATATTTTTTCCAATCAGAATTTTTTCTCTCTCTCTCTTTTTTTTTTTTTTTTTTTTTACGCAATTTTGAGAATTCATTAACTATAGTGATTCACTTAGAAATAGTGACCAGCCAAGCGGGCGTAGCCTGCTAGTATTATATATTTTGAAAACTACAAAATCACATTTCGTTTTTAGTTCAAATTGGAGCAGAGGCTTGTTATGCTGAACTTGAAATTTGAAAGTTCGAAATGAAAAACAAATCTAGAAATAGCAGGCGTTGCATCCATTAAACTGGTTTAAATGTCCAAAGTAAAGTGTATACAATCAACCAATAAATTGGAAAAAATAATTTAAAATGTAATATATATTTAATGTAGTTTCACTGTTTCACTTATCATATAATGTCGTCTTTCAACTAGATATGCAAACACACATGAAAATTAAAAAATATATATTTCTTATTTTAATAAAATGTGATATTTACTTACCTGAATTCTGATATAAATAAATAGAATTATTCCCACTTGCGCGATTCCCATTTGCACGACCAGAAATTGCAGGACCGGGCGTGCAGGTGATTTCTTCCATTTTGATTCTATAATCTGAGAACGCCCGTAACTCGGTACCGCGACAATCACTACCACGCACGCCAAAACCAAAAAAACATCACTGGACACCCCTACCTCGCTATACATGAATCTGAGAACGCCCGTAACTCGTTTCCAGGGCAACCACTACCACGTACGTAAATAAAAAAAATTAAAAAATCACTGGACATCCCTACCACGCTGTGCATGAATCTGAAAACGCTGGTAACTTGTTTTTGCAGCAATCAGTAAGTATCACGCACGTATGTACGCTTCGCGCACATGGAAAAAAAATTGGACACCTCTACCCTGCTGTGTATGAATCTGAGAACGCATGTAACTCGTACTATTCTTGTATTTTTACTTTGGGCGCGCAAATGGGAATACACCAAACAGATAAGAAAAATAAAATCTTGTAACTATTGCCTGAATAACTGAATATGCGCAATGAGATTATGAAAGACATACGTGGAAGGAAGAATGTCATTCGGGAAAGATTTTTAGACTAATTTTTGAGAAAGTTATAATATATATATATATATATTAATAAAAAAAAAAACCCTCCTTTTTCTTAATATATATGTATGTGTATATATTTCATTTCAATATTTTTCACTCAAAAAAGCATTAACGTTATATATATATTTGGATGAAAAAAAGTAGTTTTTGTAAGTAAATGGAAAAAAAAGCGATAGAACAAGGCATTTTTAACACAGAGCCTTGCCATATTCCAAGATACCTTAAAAGTTTAATTATTTATTCAGCAAAAAATAAAAAGGAAAACATTAAAAATATGACCATCCAAATATTTCTTTTTTATTTTTATTTTTATTTTTTATTATTATAATTTTTCTCAATTTACTCGATAAGAGTTCAACATTGGTAAATTATCTTAGAGGAAAAATAATGTTTTTTCCGAAATAACGCTTACAAGAAATGAGGCCAAATTTGGAGCCAAATGCTTCCCGAGGTCAAACACAAAATCTCGAAGCCAACCACCTTGATTTGGAGCCAGTTTGGTTCCAAGGAAGGCAAACTAGCAACCCTGATCGAAACACTTTTCATTTTATTTTAATCTGATGAAGACAGTTTTTAAGCAACGAAACGCGTTTCAATTTTGTTTTATCTGATGACAGATTTATTATATTGAAACGTATTTCAATTTCATTCGGTGATGATACATTGAATCTATAGTTTTATGTTTATACGATAAATACAGGATGCATCGCTTTAATTTTATCTGGAGAGAGAGAGAGAGAGAGAAATAATAATAATGAAAATGCGTCTCAGCTCGATCAGATTATAACAGATTAAGTCTATTGTAATAATTTTATCTACCAAAATATCGTTGTAATTTTATAATCGATTTTATATATTGCTTATCTGATGAAGATGGATTTAATACTCTGAAACGCATTTCGTTTCATGCTTATTTGATGAGTACATATCTTATTGCATCGGATTTTATTTGATGAAAAAGTTTAATCTGTCGTTTTAGTTTTTATATGCTGAAGGTAAATTTAATGCACCGTTTTCGCTTGATGTGACGAAGGTCATTATCATTTTAAATTTCGACAGTGTAAAAAAAAATCATAACGATTTTAAATTTAAGAATATAAATAAATAAAGAATTCTTTATAATTAAAACTTAATTTAGGGACACTTTTCTTTTTCTTTAATGTCTATTGACCTATATAAAAAAATACGGTAACTTTGTTGCTTTCCCTAGCTACCGTTACTACATTCATTTTTTAAATTTTGTTTGCAGTTTACTTTGAACCCATAGACATATTATAAGTGTAGACGGGACAATGACAACCTTTTTTAGTGGCAAAGATAACTCATAAAAAGGTCATGTGAACGTTGATCTCATACGCTCTACAGGAAGCCAAACTGACCAATATTGAAATTTACTCGCCAGGCTCTATACTATGCTTTTTATTAAGCAGATGATATTTTCACTTTTTCTTTGAAAGTTCTTTTTAAAATTTTTATTTCACATTAAAAGTTAGATTGTTTTGAAATTAAAGAATTTTATAGCAAGAAATAGTAATTAGATGTACTTTAAAAACCCTAGAAGTTATGTAAAATAAGAATTTTATTTCACAGGTAAGATTCTTTTTAATATTTTATTATTTCGTTCTTTTTGAGTAATTATTTTTATAAAATGCTTATAATTCCTTACTTATTTCTCTAAATTGAATTAGTTTAACTATATTATATCTTATATTATTTCAAAAATGCCTATAATTATTTATGAGAGTTAAAATGAGTATAGACAAACCAAAGTTATAAAAACTTTTAAAATTTTTTTGATGTTAATAACAAGGTAAAAACAAATTTCAGCAGCTGTAATATATTTTACACTAGTTTTGATTGTTGTATCTTTTAATAATAACAATAATGTATATATTTATATTCAAAACAAAAAATTGCCAATAACGCGATAAATGCCAAAAAAGGTAACATTTTTCAACATTCACATGGTTTCATCTTTGCACCTTTTCTTATATTCCCTTAATAATGGAATGCTCCGTCCACTCTTATGTCTATGTTTGAATTAGTTTTAATATATTTTTTAAATTGTTGCCAATTATTTTGACAATATAATTAATTTTCATAGTTATGAAATGGAAAAAATTCCTTTTTCTATTTTTCTTTGACCTTTTCACTCAATTTTATTTTTAATATTTATTTTTTATTTTTGTATATTTTTTTCGTGTTGCCAAGAAAAAAGGAAAAAAAAAAGCTTTTAAGTAGTCTCTTGTCTCTGACAGTAATAATGGACAGCTCACATATCAAGTTTGATGCTTATACGCTTTAGATGCTGAGATATAACCTTTCCGTACACGGAGGAAATTACAGTTTAAATGGTTCACCTCCCAGCCGATATATACCTATTTTGACATACATAGTTTTTCGTAAGAGCACTTTCAAGTATTAAGTTTTGTGAAATTTTATACTATAGAAGCTGACAAAATTTTTCCGGAAATTTTGACATTCACATCATATCAACGTTGCTTGTTGGGTGATTTAAAAGAGAGTTTGATTGTCTCCAATTTGTGTCAAGATGCAACTAAATATAATTTTTTAAGTTATGTGTATTAGTTCTTGATCTAGAGCTGCCATAAACATTTTGTCACTCCCACAGATGAACGGAGGTTTTATTTTATTTTATTTATTTATGTATTTATTCTTGTGGTCAAATCGTGTTTAAGACATTTTAAAACGTGTAAATGTGTCGGACGTCGGAATTTTTTACGAATCCAACGCACTCATATATGAATATGACTGAAAGTAAACATTCCTGATACACTCTGTCGTATAAATATGTATACAGGTATTTAGCTTGCTAAAATAAAAACTAACTAAATAAAATAAAATAAATGTTTTAACGGTTTATTTATTTAAATTATAAAAAAGAGAGAGAGAGAGATTTTCGAACGGTCATTTTGTTTATGCCCATATGTATAGATAAATAGATACATACTCTACTGGCTTTCATTTCTATACTCAAAAGTTATGCTATGTTTATATTCTGTTTACAGTCAAGATTATAATATCTTATTGTTTATAAATCTTAATTCACATGATTATTTATTTTTTAAAACAAAAGTTACATGCGTTTTCGTTTTCTATTTTTCCTCAGAAATTAAAAATAAATTTTAGAAAATTTTAAATTAATAAAGAAATTTATAAAATTAATTATCAATTTAAATAACAATATATACTGAAGAATCAGTTTCCTTACTCTGTGTTCCAATTCTAGATATCAAATGTTTGAAATGTGTTTTAGCCTCCTTCTATAAAACGAAATAAAATAAAACTACATATTCCCAGTTAAATTTGAACCACGTGTTTTACAAGTGCAATTAGAAAGAAAAAAAAAAATCTCGATGTTTCACATATTCTTTAAGGACATCTGTGTTTTCTCATAGCAGAAGTGTTGAATTAAGGAATACGAACAGCTCATTTCGAAAAGTACGATCTCTTCTAGTGAAAGACAAATGCCAATGCCCATTTTATCGGCAGAACGCAGCGCACAGCCCAGGAAGGGTTCCGAAAATCGTTCATTCTGAATTTCCGGTTGGTTTTCTCGCATTTGGCCCTTTCAGGAACAGTTCTGCAGAACTGTTCCGAGTTTTGAAAGAACTGTTCATCAAAAAGAATGGGAATGCCCATCTCTACTGGCCACTACCCTAACAGCACACTTATCCATAGTACATCCGGAGGATGTCCCTTGGATGTGTTTTCATACATAAGACGTCTTGAGGATGTCTTGTGGATGAGATGTGCTGTTAGGGTATGTTTTCAGCTTTCACGGAAATTCACCTTTTTTTTTATTTTAACATTTAGGGGAAAAAAAGAAAAATCTGATCTCAGAATTAGGCTTTAATTCCACTCTGGTTCCTCTCACCACGTTTCACAACACAATATTGAACCAATGAACGTTTTTAGTGTATTAGTTTACACCACTGAGCTGAAGAACAACTGGAGGAAATGCTAGACCAGTTTTTGCGTGCCGTTTTTCGAAGGTTTGTCTTCCGAGCGTTGCACGGCAGACAGCATTTGATATCTGTATGTTTCAAAGTAAAACTGTGTAAAAGTTGTCTGTTTGAACAAACATATGCTAAGCATGATAATACAATTTTAAATTTTATTTCTTTAAAGAGTATAATAGTAATAGACGACCCGACAAATGTTGCCTGCCGTGCAAGGTTTGACTCTATACGACAAATGACTGCAGAAAAACTGGCACGCACGAACACTGTGTAAAGGTATGGAAGCATTTGCTCCAGTTGTTCTTCAGCTCAGTGGTTTACACCGCACCCGTTCGTGTGTGATTTATGACTCGATGCTGAACCGTTTTTCTGGTGTTATGATGTACGATGGTGATGATGTATCGGTTTAGGGAACATAATAAAACCCATTTCATAATGTTAAATTTAAACATACGCTTCTTTATTTATCATCCAGTCATAATTAAAGTTTGGTTTTTAAGCATATAATTTTAATTTCTATATTCAAATAAATTAAAAAAATAAAATAAAAATAAAAAATAAATAAAAAATTCTGTCAAAGACAGAGTTAAGTTTAGTAAGGAAGACAACTAATTTCAATCTGTAATTTTTTTTTTCTAATATTTTGGGCCTATGAACTTTATGAAGTGTTTCCACTTAAATTTCACACTTTAGTTAAGTTTAAAAATCTAATTGAGAAACTGTTTTCACCCCTGGATTCAGTACTGATATTTCTAATTTATTTTGGTGTTACACAAAACTGGTCTACAAAACATCCAGATTGAATCTAATGGTCATTCATCCTGAAAAAAAAAAAAAAAAAAAAAAAAAAAAAGAAGAAGAAGAAGAAGGGGAGGAGGATATTTTATACTGGCTACCAGATATGTTTGCTGGAGATTTTTTTTTTTTTTTTTCAAATTCTGGGAGACCTGGACATGACCACCAACAAAAAGAAATTCAGTAAAACTTAAAAACATATAGATACACCAAATATTCTTGTTTGGAATATTTCATGATTACAATATATTCTTTAGGTAACATATATTCAGAAATAATTAATATTTAATAAATAATGCTCGTGTTAAGCGGACAACATGGTATTTCGTCAAAGTGTCATAAAGACGATAATTTGTTCTATTAAACATAGTGTCGGCCGGAATTATTTAATCCCGTTATCAGATATATGAAACACTGATATCTGAATCAATCATCACTATCTATATCGATTACATAAACGAGATACATTGCAGAAAATTTATTTAATTGACAATGTTACAAGTTTTGATATCATTTAATATAATTACACTCTTAAAAACAATTCTTGGTAATAAAGCTTTAAATAAATAATTTCAAATAAGTATTCATGGAAAAAAATATTTACTGAAACGAATTAACTAAATAATTAACGGATTTTTAAAAAATTGATGAAATATAATAATAAATTGCAAATGTGTGTTGTGTGAAACATGGAAATACCTTTTTGCATTGAATTTTAATAAAAAATATCGTTTCTTTTATAATTTTATAAGGTTAAAACATAAGAAAATTATAATCTGCAAAACGATTCATTTCAAAAATAACATTCATTTGAAGAGACTTACAAAAAAAAAAAAAAAAAAAAAAAAAAAAATTCGAAGCATAACCATTTAACTGCAATAAGTTTTAAAAGCGGATTTGATACATTTTAAAATATATCGATATTAAAAGAAATTTACATATAAAAATTAAAAGTTTCTACTATATTTACCAGACAAAAATAAGTCGTGAACATATAGGCCTCTTTTCCAAAGTATTGAAAATAATTTAAATATATATATATAAACCTAGTAAAAATGCAATTTCGAATATAATATGTGTTTTTTGATTAATAATGAAATTTAAGTGTTGCTAATAACATAAATTATTTAATAATCATAGATAAGCACACACATGGACGCTCAAAAAGAAAAAAAAAAATCAGGTGTGGCTTACACTCTTCTTTTTGAACATTTATGTATTTAAACAGACGTTAATTACGTAAAGAGAGAGAAGATAATATATAGGCAAAATAGAAAATTATAATAATGTGTTTCAATATTTTCTCTTCTAGAGTAGGCTGTTTAATTGAACTCTATTACACTTTAACTAATTTGAACCAATAGGTCATAATGATAAAGAATTTTTTTTTTTTTGTTGTTGTTGTTTTTTTGTGTGTGTGTGTGTTCCTAGGAAATATTTTGTATTAAAACTTGAATGGCGCCAATTCAAAGGTTGCGAGTCCCTTTAAAGTGTTAAGAAGCAGTGTAAAGTCGAATAACATTCTACTTATGAACATCACAACTTATGTTCATGTTCAAGTATTAGATTGTTATTCGAAATTCACATGTTTTAGACTTTTTTGTTATGGAAAACATTTCCATTCCGCTTTTCCATCAAACACACAATGAAGCAAATAATTCCTCGAGTGTCATACATTAAAGCAAGCGTTTCTTCATTAATCACAAAAATGTATTTTAAAAAAAAAATTTAAACATTTTGTACGAATAGTGAAGTACAACTTTTTATTTATACTACATCTTTAGTTGTCACTGTGCAAATTAAATTTACAAAACTATGCAATATGATCTTTGTGCAGTACGAAAACTAGAGTGATGTGGCATCGCAAAAGATCCTTCTACAAACAGCGCTGTTACATGAAATAGCGTCAAGTACCGACTGACATACATAAAATTCAGTCATCATATATTCTTGGAATTAAGATTTTAAATATCAGTTTGATACAATTTTAACCAATAGATGCTGAGATATAATGATCTAAAAAATTCAATAATTTGGATATCAGTAATGTCACCTGTGATCTAACAAGTGATGAATTTTAAAAGACATAATTTTTAATAATATATGTCTCCCATACCGAGTTTTGTTCATTTATATATCATAGAAGTTGAGATATAACCTACATCAAAACAGTAAATATTGCATAATATCAGTGCCACTTGCCGTCTGACATGCACACTTATTGAATCAGTATAGTTTTTAATAATGTTCAAATCACATAGTTAATTTTGGGCATTTATATATCATAAACGTAAACCTTCCTGTAAAGGGCAATAAATTTCAGCACAGCAACGACTCCTTTCTACCGATATGCATCGAAATCGATCCGGAAATGTTTATTAAAGTAGCCCTCATACAAATAACGATTTATGCAATTGCATACTACAGAATCCGATGTATAGCCTTCTTCTGAGTAAGAGAAATAGCAGTGTCTTTGTTGGGCGATTTACTTTAAAGGCTGACTAACACAAATTTTATCAAGGTTGTCAAATGGTTGTAAGATAGCGGCCAGAAAAATTTGCTAACGTGTAGAAAAAGAAAGACATGCAAAAACACCGGCATTCAGATATTTTCTAAAGATAAACGGATCATGCTCAGAACATAACGAAGTTTATAAATCGATTAAAAATAGAAAATCTAAAAATTTGTCATTTTTTTTTTCTTTTTCTATGTATATAGAATAACGTTTGAAGATTTCTTTTTTTGCTTTGTTATGTAGCGCCAAGTCTCCTTTTTATATTTGTATCTATATATTTAGGCTCCCTATTACTTACAAAACGAAGAGAAGTTGCCTGATAAAGGCAGGAGCTTCGCACTTTTATCAAGATTTTTAGCATTTAGGAATGAAAAAAATCCGCTTTTCTCTGTTAAAGCTATTTTCGTACTGAAATCTTTATTCTACTTTTATAAAATAATCTCGAGATTAAATTAGAGGAAGATTATTTTATATAAATAGTTGTGTCAGAAAAAAAAAAAAATCAAATATTTCTTTTCCCTTTAAAAAATCTGAAAGAAAGTTTTCATTAACCTATTTTTGCTGAATTCGCAATATCGTGTCCTGCTCGATTCTAAATTTTCAACAAGACGACACATGCCAAAACATGCTTTCATATAAAGCAGTGGTTCTGAGTCACCATATGAGAGTATTTAGTAGAACAATTACATGTTATTAATCTGTAAAGGTTTGACGGGTATCAGCAAGTTTCCTTTTAATCGTTGTGCACAATTTTTTCCTCGTTTAAATCGATTTTTAAATTTTTGGTTCTTCTTTAATTGGTAGTTAGCAACGCTTATACTAAACACAATGATCGATTCTGCAAAGAAACCAATATCAAGGAGTCACTTTAAATTTCTCTATAGGTTCGAGTGAGCAGTTGCTGCTTTAATGATACAATCGTACTTTTTTTTTTCTTCTTTTTTTAACTCATAAGGGATTTGCTATTATTTTGAACTGAAACAACTGCTCCTGTATCGTGCTGTTTACAGTATTTACGTTTAAGTATATTTATAGATTTAATTAATAATTATTTGATTTAAAAATAGACAATATTCAGACAAAAAAATCTCGAAGAAAAAATTTTATTATTATTCTGAATATATATATAATTGGTTAGGGTGAGTGTGTGTCTAATAACTTTTTTGAAACTTGTTTAGCAAATTTTAAATGAAAATACGGAGTGATCGTTGAAGGGTTAGTATGTTGTACTCTGGCGTTTTAATTTTGCATCTTCTGAATTTCACTGCAACGATAAAACGATTTGATTGTGCTCAGGAGAAACTGAATCTAACAAACTTGACATTATTAGTTATTTGGATGTAGACGACGAACTGTTACTTTTCCGGTCTTGTAAACATCACTCACGTGAAGCAGTCGTATAAATAACTGGAAGCGAAACAAGTGCAAAAATTAATTGTCATTTAGTGAGTAATATGTGTTTTTTAGACAGATTTGAATTCAGATAAAACTGACAGAAGTAGGAATGTAGAAAATATTTGTAGTAATTAGAATGGATCTAGTAAATATTTTCTTTAAAGAATAAATATATGTAATAAAAGATATATATCTATTATCACTTCATAGTTATTATTATTTTTTTCTAATCTAACAAATTAAAACTAAAAAGAATATCCTTAAATAATTTTTCAAATGCTCAGAAAAATCTATTAATTAAAATAAAAATAACTATTGTGTGAATGAATTAAATAATAAGTAAACAAATCATATTTCACAAATATCTGCATAATGATAACATATTAAAAAAATAATTATTATTATCGTTGAGAACCTTATACTGCAGAAGAATCTTTCCAAACATTTCTCCTTTTTCTCTTCTCAGATTTCTTAGGCTTTCTTTTCTTGCGACCTAAATACAATTCAACAAGAAGTATCATAAACGACATAAAGTAACCACACAAGAGGAATAGGAATGCTGGAGCAACATCTGTGAGAGTTAACTTTCGGTTAGTGGTATCGGATTCCGAGTTATATGGTGAAATTATGTGGTGATGCGCAAACAGAAAGTCACGTGAATATTTCAAATAAAGACCTGAAGCCATCATTCTATGCACGAAAATATCTATCATCTCTTTGAAACAGAAGCCTCGTCGCATCGGCATCGCAGACAAACTTTCCAAAAAATTATCTTCTGAAGTAAAATATTCTCCATCGAAAGCTTGCGCAGTTTCTGTAGGCATAAAAAAAGCAAGTTTTTGCTTCTTACTCTCTTTCGCAAAATTGACCCAGAGATTTCCGTAATTCAAACTATTGTTCAAGATGTCTTCTGCAATCACTCTTAAATGTCTCTGCTTTGTACCCCATAAATATTCAGCAACACCGTGATGAATGTATGACATACAATGGAAATCTCCTTTCTCTACAGCCGAGGCCAAATCCGACAAATCTTTTACTTTATTAACTGGCGGAAATGAGAGGAAAGACAGAAACACTGAATCGAAAGACAGGCATAGAATCATGGCTCCGATCACCCATGAATATACAAGAATATTTTCTGCAAACGAGGAAGGTGTTATCAGGGCGCTCTGCTTCATCAATACCGCAAAAACATGAAACAATATATTACTTCTGTTATGTTTCCATTTTAAGAGGAGGTAATGTATTACAATCATTGCCATTAATGCTGATAGGATTGTTATCCAAACCGACAGCGAAAACGTTTCAAAGATACCAAACACTCTTGGTTTGTATTCTGGTTTTCGAGTTACAAATGTGTAATCACTCATTGTGTAGGGGTAGCTGAAATCAAATTCTTTTACTGTATATCCATCCATAATCGTTGGTATAGTCATTATATCAATTTCAGAACGTTTTACTTTTTCATGAAGTTCTGAATGTGTTGCATTATACACTCTCTCGAAACTAATATCAACTCTATCAAACATGTTTGTGTATTGTTCGAGGTACATTTTGAGTGCAAGAAGTATTCGACCATACATATTTTCTCTATGAGATAAGAAACCTGAAAGTTCCCTCGGTAAACCAAGTTTTATTATTTTCTTTATTTCCATATTAGTCAGTTTGTGAAAATAATAACTTAGTCTATGAATTTATAACAAATAAAAGGTGCAAATTTAAATTTTCGAGTAAAATGGTATAGCTACTTTTTAAAGTTTTACTGATTTAGGATATTCTTATATTTTTAGTTCTCAAGTATCATAAAGTATCAAGTATATTTTAATGTTTTTATATTCCTTCTATATTTATAGTAATAATAAAAGAGATTTATTTTAACCCCTATACAGAATTGTTCTGTCAAGAGATAACATATAATTATTCGCATAAAATATTATTTTTCAAAAATTTCATTGAGCAGCTTTAAATAAAATTGTTAAATATTGTCTTTTTAGGTGAAATTGCTAAAAATTGTACAAGGACGTGTTTTTATATTATTGAAGTCAATGAAATATAAATAATCATCACTTATTAAAGAAATAAAAATCAAATTATTTTCCAAAGCACTTTAAAAGACAAACATATATATATATATATATATATATATATTTTCATTCAACTAACAAAAGAGTTTTACTCTGTTTTTACTCTGTTTATTATTTATTAGAAAATTAGGTTGTATAGAGTTCTTTAGGAAAATTATATTATAGTATTATTACTATTCAAACGAGACAATTTATCTTTATTATATTACCGAAAATGAACGGTTTTTTATTTCACTTCTTCAAATTAAAAGGCTATAACCGGAAATGTACACATTCCTTAGTTTAAACGTTTGAAAAGAAAGACTAAACAATGAGAAAATACTAAACAAATCAGTACTTTTCGAGTCTTTGTGTTTCTTTCGTAGAACAATACAGGAATTCTTATCTCAGCAAAAGAAACAAATACTTTTCACGATACTAAAACAATATTTCTACGTATACTAGTAGTGTGCCAAGTGTAGAATATTTTTTTGTATTTTCACAGGTACTTCTATGAGTTCTTCAAAAGTTGTATTAATAACTGAAAGCTCCCTGAAAGCTTTCAACATATTTAGTTATTCTATATAAACTGCTTTTTATGACCACAACTACAGTAATTAGACTAATTTATCTTTAAGACAAGCTATATGCGGTTGCATGATTAGCCAAACATTCATCACAAGTTTTGGTGAAACATTTCTTGCTCTCCTATTCACAGAGTAAAGAAAAAGTGTACTGGCTTAATAATGCGTCCTTCATCCCTTCAAATAATGCAGATTGCATTAAATTTTGTCACAGTTAATCATGCGAAACCAAGTTTCGATTTTTTGAAAGTCTGTTTCTATGTAATTACGAAATTAACAAACGGACTTTTGTCCCTCTGTGAAGTTTTTCGCTTTATTAAACGTTTCCAATAAATCTTTTCAAAGTTATTTGAAAACAAATATTATTCATAGTTTCAGAAAAACAAACATTTTATGCTGTATTGAAAAACTCTTATTTACTCTAACTGGAAACGAAAGATATAATTACTGCAATTGTTACGAAAGTAAACCCTCTCTAAGAGTATTTATTGGATATTTAAAATTTTCTTTTTTAAAAAGCATTGAAATAAAATATTTGATTAAGTTAAATACAATTGATCAGTTTTCAGATTGCATTTTGTTTACTTAAAAATATTTCAGATTTAAATAAAGAAACTTAGAGTATATTTATTTTGGAAACAAAAGAAATAAATAATTCTGCGAATTTATCAAAAACTTGTCGTACCACTTGCCGACGTTTTTAACCGAATTACGTTTTGCCGTCCAATAACTATAGTTTAAATAAATAAAATTCTAATCATTAGAAATGGGTCTGTAAGTTCCGAGCAAATGAAACAAAAACGACAAATCATGCGTTACGCATAGATTACTAACATTTTCCAACTGTATGTTACTCGTTGCACTTTAACTTTGAACGTATTTTGTTTACGTCATGATACGACGGACAGAGAGGTAGACTAACTAAATTAATAATAACTTTTCAATATTGTTAGAAAGTGTAAATAAACTCTTAACACAAAAGAGATGAATTTACTTGAATTTTGAATGTTAGCCCTGTATGTATCGGAATATTTTAGTTTGACTCTGTAAATCTTCACGCTAATTATACTTTATTTTATCAACTTTTGTTGCATATTTCTCTACTGCTGAACTAATTTTTTTTTTTTTTTTTTTTTTTTTAATGTAGAAGTAAAATAAATAAAATTAAAATATTCATGTAATTGTACGCAATGACGACTGCTTTCGGTTAATAATATAAATCGGATAAATAATTCAGATAGAGCAGATTCAGTAAAACCAATAAATTTTGTTTATAATAGCAATAGACACCTTGGAACTATACATTTACCATACAAGTAACTTTTTTTTTTTTTTTTTTTTTTAATAAAAAGTCTGAAACACTTCGTCACAAAAAATCACAAAAAAATCTAGATGTTTTCATTAACGTAATCATCATTGATTTTCACAATTTTTATAACAGATTTTAACTATTTTATTGTGGGGTTAAAATCAGACGAGTAAAGACAATGCTACGAAACAAATGTTGGTGGCCCTGCTGGTATATAAATATGAAAGAAAAATTCTTTAAAAAAGTGTTTATTTAATTCAGTAATAAAAATTCCTGATGATGCTTTGGAATTTCAAAGGGAAAATTTTAGGATAATATTTTTAAAAATTTTTAAATGAAAATTAATTTTACCTGTTTTTAAAGTAATTTTAGTAAAAAAAATAATAAGTAAAAAATAAAAAAATATAAATATAAATATAAATGAGTATTAACTTACTTATATATTAATACGCAGACATAAGATTTTTTTTGTATGTTTTAAACCTATTTTTAGGAAGAGAAGTAGCTTAAAAGTAATATCCTTTTAAAGGTATGCATAATATTCGTTGTAGAAAAAAAGTCTTCTATGATATTATGAAGTCGTGCAAAACTATCTTTTATTCTTATACACCATTTTTACTTTCTCTTACCCATAAGCAAGTCAAAATATTTTTTGGAGTCAAATTTTCGGAAGTGAGTTTTTGCTATATTTACACGTTTTTGAGGCTCCATGAATTTGAAAATCATGTTTTTAGTAGTTGATCCGTGTGTGTGTGTGTCTGTCTGTCTGTTATCAGCATATCTCAAGAACAAATAGCAGCAAAAAGTCCAAACTTGCTATTCTAAATGTGTATCATATAGGTATGCTACATTAAGCTTTTGGTTCATATGAAGCAAATGGTTTGTGCACAGGAACACTCAAGAGTATTCAAATACATTACGTCTATGGGGGAGGTTGGTTGGTTGGTTGGTTGTAGGATTTAAGGCCGATTGACTCCTGATGTGTCCTAGGCCTAGAGGGGGAATGCCCTCCGTGGGGGTCTTTCTAAGGGGTCTTAGCCCGTATTTACGCTAGTTTCGGAGGAAACCACGGAAAACTCCGAACGGCTAGGTCGATGAGCGCGACCTGGGATCGAACCCGGCACCTCCCATCTACCAGCTTTCAGCGCAGAACCGCTCGGCCGCTGGTGGGCCTATGGGGGAGGAATTGGAAGGTAAGTAGAATTTAACATCTATAGACTGCACTAAACCAAATGAAATAAATATATAATTTTTATATGCGTAAAAGCATGTCTCATGCAGAATATGGCATGGAAATCATTGAATGTTTATTTACAGGGCTACACAAAATAACTAGTTTATAGTGCGACCATAGCTGAAAGTTAATGGAAGTGCATTTCAGGTTGTGCCGTGTGTTATTACTATAAGATTATATTTAGGCGCACTATGTGGTCTGTACATAATCTTCAAAAGATATACAGGGTTACAAATATTTACGCGATAACACTCTTTTTTATTGTTAGTGGAAGTGCTTTACTATTATATTTTAGCCTATCCAGGAAAGCTGATCAGGAATGGAAATGAATTCCTAAAAGGAATATGATAAAAAATATGTGTTTTTAAGCTAATATTCATCGCTTGTTTTTTGTATATTTATACGTTTTGGGCCTTCCTGATTAACGAAGTCAAGTTTTTTTAATTTGATCATTTTCTGTGTCTCTCAGAGTAACTTAAAAACGAATAATTTCAGCAGATCCAAAAGTTGCATTTTCAAATTAATATCAGTTTATTGCTGGAAAAGTTTTATCAAGGTTTTAAAAGTTTTATCAAGGTTATCAAATTTTAAAGGATGTTGCATCTGAAAATAATCTGAATAATTTAAAGCGAATTTTTAATTTTAATAACAGGTTTAATTATAAATAAATATATGAGCAGGAAAAAAATCGGAGTGTTGAGGGGAGAAGCAGTAGCCCCCCTCACACAGATCTAATTATCACCAAAAAACATTTCCGAAGCCTAACTTGAATTGTTTAACATAGGTTTACATAACAGTACTCTTTATGTTACTTCTTAATCTTCAACCTGTATTTATAGCATTACATTTCTTAGTAAGAGAAAGTTGTGTGAGTGACACACCAGCTTATTCATTTTCTACACGTAATCTTTTGTTTTTAAAAATACTTAAAGAAGAAGTTAATGAAAATTGCACACGTAATTGTATAAATTTCTATACAACTACTCGTGATTTAGTTTATCTTTTGGATATCTTTATATTCTTAGAAAATACCAGCATAATGCAACATACGGGTTCAACAACATCTTTGCTTTATTTTGATGCTCTTTTATTATTTGTCTTTTGGCAACAGAAGTGGACATTTCTTTTTTTTTTACTTTTTCTTACCCATAAGGTAGAGAAAGTATTGCTTTTGGGTCATATTTTCAAAAGTGGGTTTATATATATATATATATATATCCGCGTTTTGAAGTCCCCTGAATCCGAAAATCGTGTTTTTAGTGGTTGTTCTGTGTGCCTGTCTGTGTGTTTGTCTATTATCACCAAATCTCAAGAACAAATGGTAGAAGAAAGTCTAAACTTGATATTCTAAATGTGTATGATATAGGGATGCCACACTAAGATTTTCGTTGAGACGAAGCAAATGGTTCGTGTAAAGGGATACCCAAGAGAATTTGAATACATTACGTCTATGGGGGAAATTTCACGTAAGCAGAGTCTAACCACTATAGACTGCACTAAACCAAATGAAATAAACATGTATTTTTATATGCACAAAAGTATATTTCCTGTAAAATATGGTAGGAAATTATACACTATTCATTTACAGGGCTGCACAAAATAAGTAGATTATAGTGCGACAATAGCTGAAAATTTATGGAAGTGTATTTCAGGTTGTGCCATGTATTATTACTATAGTATTATATTTAGGTGCACCATTTGGTCTGTACATAATCTTCAAAAGTTATACAGGGCTTTCATTATTTAAACGATAACATTCTTTTTTTTGTTAGTTGAAGTGCTTTACTAAAATATTTTATCATGTCTAATAAATCTGCTCGGGAATTGAAATGAATTCCTCATAGACATATAGTAAATAATGTATGTTTTAAGCTAAATATTCATATCTTGTTTTTTGTGAATCTACACGTTTAGTATGTATTTTTATTTGTTTTAACATATAATATGTTCTACGTGAATTTTTATTGAAGAATGTAGAATTAAGTTAAGTGTAGGCCAAACAAAACACACTAGTTTTATATAACCATTTAAAGAATAAATACAGAATTTTGTGCAAGTGCTTTACTATAATATTTTACCATGTCTAATAAAGCTGCTCAGGAACTGAAATGAATTCCTCATAGACATATGGTAAATAATATATGTTTTTAAGCTAAATATTCATCTCTTGTTTTTTTGTATATTTACACGTTTTGAGGCTTCTTTATTACCGAAGTTAGGTTTTTTACCAGTCGATGTTTGTGTTTCTTAAACCAACTTAAAAACGAATAATTTCAGGGGATCCAAAAATGGTAATTTCAAGTTAATGTAAGTTTGTCGTTAGAAAAGTTTGATCAAGACTTATGAGTTTCAAGGAATGTTGCGTGGGAAAGTTGTCTGAATAATTTTAAGTGAAATTTTAAGTGCACTGCTGAAACGGGGGTTGAGTGGGACGGTATAGCCGCCCTCACACAAAACTAATTATTATATAAACACAAAAGCCTAATTTCAATTGTTGAGATAATGTTTTGATGTAAAACGTATTCTTTTATGTTAAAATACCTAGAAGAAGAACGCAAATTAGTTGCATTCGAGGCACACAGAAAAGAGAAATTGGTAGTGTAAATAAAAATGCTAATTTTTATTTATTTTTTTTTTTTTTAAGGGAGAGGGAAGGGGGGGTTGAGTTATTACTGAAAATAATGTTTACACTGAATGAATACAAATTTTTGTATTTATTCTTTAAATGGTCATACAAAACTAGTATGATTTGTTTGGTCTACACTTAACTTTCTTCTACATTCTTCAATAAAAATTCACGTAGCACATATTATTTGTTAAAATAAATACTTAACAGAATTGTTTTCCACGATGAATGTAAACGACTTTCCCCGCAGAGGAGTACAATACTAAATGATCAAATAAAGTCAGTTCTTTGCAAATCAAAAATTATCTTGGAAAGTGCATTTTTTCCTGTTTTCTTCTTCTTATTATTATTATTATTATATCTTCTTTTATTTATTGTGTTATTTATTTGTTGAAAATGGTATATAAAAATAGGTAACTTTGTTATAAATAATCACAGATTTATGGTTCAACTAATCGTTTTAAAAATATTGTTGAGCTCTTTTAAAATAACCAATATTGAAAATTTCCACGGAAGCGATTCTTCTACATACACTTTTTTATCTAGTTCACTATTGCTGTTATAATTATATACATATACATACATATACGTATATATATATATATATATATATATATATATATTCTAATTTCACGTCAAAAAGTTAATAATAATTCTTATTATGCGTATAAATACGAATATATTTTTCTAGTTTTTCCATACTAAAAATTATCAATTCCATATTAAAATTCTTGAAGTAATATTGGAAATAGTAATCATACACCTGGAGAACTTCACTGAGGAAAAATTCTGTAAATGACATTTAGAATCTAAAAAATAGTTCCATGTCCTCCTTATAAATTCTAGTCCCCTTGGAAAGCGAGTTCTAGAAGCCTCTACTAGAAATCTAGGGCGTTTGCCTATATTCTCGAGAGCAAAGTTATTTAAAAATCTTTCCGAATAAATGAGACTAAAAGAGGAGGGTTTCAGCGACTATAATATTGGTTTATTACCGAATTCTAGAAACTCAAGGGAGAATTTCTCGCAATACAAAAGATTCAGAATATTCGGAATATTCAGAATACTGTTTCCCCATCTAAAATTATGTAAACTAGAAATTCTCAATAATTTCGTCTAATTCAGTTTATTGGCGTGCCTTTTGCGCATAGCTAGAAATCTATATTTCTAGTTAAAGGATGTAAAAAATGGCTACTTATTCATTCTAGAGGAAATCGGTATATACTTTTTCTCAGTGCAGACCAGCAAATCTTCACATTTTGAGAATGGCATGTTATAAATTATAAGGCGAGATTACACTTATCACGTGATTACAATTATCCTACTGCGCCCTAAATAAATTTTAATAATTATGTAATAACAGACAAAATAAAGTCTAATTTTGATAAACAGGTAAATATTCGATTTTTAGTAGTCTTTAATTCAAATATTTAAATATCTGCATAACTGCGTACACACCAGAATTTTAAAGATATGCTTATTTACAAAATAATGTATAAAATTAATTATCCAGTAAATCAGTCTTTACGCGTTTTTCAAATAATGGACTTCAATTGACGTATAAATGAGAAAACATACATTTAAATTTTAAATAAAAAACTTTAATTCTGAGAAATCTAACTGTATAAAAAGGCAATTCGCGCAAAAAAAAAAAAAAAAAAGATTAATTTTTTTTTTTTTTTTCCCCTCACATTTCAAATTTAAGCTATGTAAGGGAAGTATTTTAATCATGAAAAAATTCGACTACGAGATTTTTGAATATTTATACACCTCATGAAATAACTTAATCTATTTTCTATTTTTGAAAGAATAATTTGGAAACGTTGACAGAATATTATTTTTACAAGGGTATAAAATGTAGCTCTTAAACATTTTGGTCTCTGAATTTAAAATTAATGAAGACTCATTGTAATAATTCTAAATTGTTAAAAATATCATTATAAAATTGTTATATTATTTTGACAGTGTAGTAGTAAGTAAAGTGCAATACCAATACTCTCTACACTGCAAATTCACGTGTCTTAAATTCAGACACATAAGCGTCTGAAATGGGTGTCATTATTTTCAGACACGAATTCGCGTCTTAAATTTTAAGACACGTGAAGCGTCTTAAATTAAGACGGGAACGTAACTGAATTTAAGACACGTGAAGTGTCTTAAAAGGCAGCCATTGTTGACCACTTATTTGAGTTGCCATTTTTTACCACTTTTTTTTTTCCTTGGCAGCCATTGTTGACCACTGATTTCAGCTGCCATTTTTAAGCACTTTTTTTTTTTTTTTCCCCTTCCCCTTGGCAGCCATTGTTGACCACTGATTTCAGCTGCCATTTTTAACCACTTTTTTTTTCTCTCTCTCTTTTTTCTTGGCAGCCATTGTTGACCACTGATTTCAGCTGCCATTTTTTACCACTTCTGTTTTTTGGCAGCCATTCTTGACAAAATCCAAAAAAAGTATTTAAAAAAATATTATAAGGACCTGGCACCATTAAAGTAGGCTTCATATAAAAGCTTATATTTCCATTTAATATTTTTAAGTTTAACTATATTAGATTTGTTCAATGAAACATATTTAAGGAACAATAATTTTTGATACATTTTTTACAGATCTGAAATCCTCAAATTTCGAATTATTAGTCTTCCTTTTTTTTTTTTTTTTTTTTTTTTTTTTTTTTTTTTTTAAAGGAATTCATGATCTTCAAATTGCTAAAACCTACACAGATATTTAAGAAAATATGCATTTTTTTTTTTTTTTTTTTAAATGATTAATACAACCTACTAAAAAGAATTTGGGATGGATTTTGAATTTATTAATTAGTTTTAAAGAAAAAAAAAATGCATGTTCATGTAATTCATGTATTGCAAAATTCATCCCTGATAATTCTTTTAAGTAGTTTCATATAAACATCCAAAAAAATATTAAGTCTTTCTTAAATATTTGTAGAAGATTTAGCATTTTGTAGATCACAAATTTATGAAAAAATGCAATTAAAAAATTTCAAATCTGTAAAATATATATATATATATATATATATATATATATATATATATATATATAAAACCACATTAATTATTCACTAAATGTATATTTTATGGAACAAACAAAATATAGCTCAATTTATTTTAGAAATATTATATGGAAAAATAAGTTTTTTTTTTTTTTTTTTTTTTTTTTATGAAAACTACTTTAATGGTGCTAAGCTACTTTAAGAAAAGACAATATCTAATCTCACCGACAGCCAAAGCCTATGTTATTCTATGGGGAAATTTGTTTATAAATTGAACTATATTAAGTTTGTTAAATAAAATATGTATTCAAGGAACAATTATTATGGATTTTGATCTACTTTTTACAGATCTGAAATCGTCAAAATTGCATAGTCTGTTTTCATATTTCTTTTTTTAAATGCTAAAACATCTACATATATTTAAGAAAAGACTAATTTTTCAGGATGTTTAATAAAACCTAATTCTTTTAAGTAAGTTCTTATAAACATCCAAAAATTATCAACTATTTTTAAATATTTATAGAAGTTTTAACATTTTGAAAATCATGAACTTATGAAAAAATGCAAACTGACAAAAACCATTAAAAGATTTCAAGTCTATAAAAAATGAATAAAAAACCATAATTGTTGCCTGAATATATATTTTATTGAACAAACCTAATATACTTCAATTTATAAATATTAAATGGAATATTATATGAAAACTACATCAGTGGTATCAAGTCTTATTAAAACAAACAATACATAATCTCACCAGCAGCCAAAACCCAAGTTATTCTATGGGGAAATTTTTTTTTCATGAATAATTGTTAATATAATAATGTAATTTTTTTTAAAATTCTATTTTCACATTTTTAACATTTTATCTTGCTGAAAAAATCAAAAAATGCACTTAGTGATTTTTTTTTTTTTTTTTTTTTTTTTTTTTAACTTTAAAAGTGAAATATTAAAAATTTAAAAAATAAATACTAATTTAACAATTGTGAATTTTCTGAATATGAAGAAAGATTTTTAAAAATATATATATAATACGTTAGCTAATGAGTAATTGTAGACACAAATTTTCCTATAAAATAACATGCACTTTGACTATGAATGAGATTAGATATTATCTGCTCTTAAATGAAAATAAGCAGAGAAAACAATTGAGATGTTGTCATAAGAGAAATTATTGAAAAAGGGCCTTCGCCTTTCTAAAACCTCAACTAAAATTAATCTTTAGAATTTTCTAGAATGTGCTTTAAAAGATATATTGGAAAAAAAAAAAAGAAAAGAAAAGGATTATATGAATGGAGTTGCACCATCCCCCCTCAACAATCAAAAGTTAGAGTTAGTTTCAAGCTGGGGAAAAAAAAAAAAAAAAATCCTTCATACTCTTATTAACTTTATTTCACACACACTATTTAAGAAAAAAAAAAAAGACAAGTTTGCCTCTTTAAAAATACCTTTTTCTTATAGGACTTATATTTCCATTTAATATTTTTAAATTGTAAATAAATAATTAGGTTTTGTAAATAAAATATATATTCATGGAATAATTATATTATGGTTTTTGATATACTTTTTACATATATGAAAACTTTAAATTGCGTATTCCCAGTTTTCATTTTTTTTTTTTTTTTTTTTTTTTTGGGGGGGGGGGGGGGAGAATTTATGATCTTCAAAACACTAAAACTTCTACAAGACGACTTATTTTTTTTGGATGTTTAATACAACCTCCTAAAAAGAATTAGGGATGGATTTTGAAATTTATTAACAACTAGTTTTTAAGAAAATAATAATAATAATAATAATAATAATGTATGTGTTTATGTAAAACTTTGATTTTTTTTTTTTTTTTTCTTTTAATGATACTGCGAAATCCTTTAAGTAGATTCTTATAAACATCCAAAAAAATATTTAGTCTTCCTTAAATATTTGTAGAAAATTTAGCATTTTTAAGATCATGAATTTATGAAAAAATGCAATTAAAAGATTTCAAGTCTCTAAAAAAATGTATCACAAACTACAATAATTCTTGACTAAATATATATTTTATGGAACAAACATAATATAGTTCAATTTATCATATAAATATTACATGGAAAAATAAGTTTTAATATGAAAACTACTTCTGTGGTGCCAAGCTCCTTTAAGAACAGGCAATATCTAATCTCACCGACAAACAAAGCCTAAGTTATTCTATGGAGAAATTTGTTTCTAAAATTATTTGTTATATAATATATATATATTTTTTTTCTGCTTTCACATTCAGAAAATTCACAATAGTTAGATTAGTACTCATTTAAAAAAAAAAAAAATTATTTTTCACATTTTTCACATTTTATTTTCTGGCTAAAAACCACAAAAAATGCACTTAGTTGTTTACTTATGCTATAAAAACTGTAGTATGCAAAATTTCTTTCTTTTCTCTGGGCTGTTTAATACATATTTTGCAGAAAAAAAAATATATATATATATATTTCATCAACAGGCATTTCTTTTTAACATTTCACCTTCTACTGCTAACACAAATTATTATTATTATTTACTTTATTTATTTATTTATTTTTTGACAGAAAACATCAAGTTAAGAGATAATAGATATATCTTTTACATTGAACATATTATCTTAAAAACTCATATATATTTTACTTTAAAGTAATATTTTTTTATTTTTTATTAAAACAGTGAATCTGAATAATACAAAACTTTAACAGCATACAGATTAACATAGGGGGAAAAAAAAATGAAAATAATGTTCAAACAAGAACGATTTAAGAAAAATAAATAAATAAAACAATTTATTCAGTAAATTTAAAGATTTATTTAACAATATAAAGTGCTTCTTTTCTAATTTTAGCATTTCTTCATAATATTTCTAGAATCACATTCTTTAAAGTTTCTTTCCTTCTTCTTAAATTCTGATGTGATGGACCTGAAACAGATGAAATAATGATAATAATATGAAATGATTCCACCCGACTTTCCAAACAAACAATAAATGCTTGGTAATTAAATACATTTCAAGCATGGAATATTTCAGTAAGTAAGTAAAAAATCACAAAAGAATGTTTAAGTATATATTTCAACTCAAATTCACATGTTTGTATGGACAATATTTGAACAAACATTCTGGGTATTAATCAGGGTTCATTTTAGAGGGTGAAACTGTGAGAATCCCGAAATGTTTTAAAAAGTCACACTCGAAAATATATTACCCCCAAATTTTTCACATGGTTCAACAAATAATAATACTGGCAATATTGAAATAAAATTGCAAGACGAAGCTGAATAATGTGATAACAACATCCAAAGATTAATAAAAATACAAAATCATTAAAAAATTCACACTAAGTTTTTTTTTTTACCCTCAATATATCAATAAAAATGTAACTGTAACAAAATTATTGAAAAAGCTTCATGATAAAAGTATTAAGAAATACATAAATAAAAGCATTATGATTAAAGCATTAAAAATAATAATAATAAGCAGAAAAAACGATTTATTCAGCATCACTGTTGTGCTTCTTTTTTCTTCTTTTTTTTTTTTTTTTTTTTTTTTTATCTTTCATTTTGAATAATTTCTTCTATCATGAGACTTCTTTCAGAGTCTAAATTCTAAAATTAAACCTTTTTCGCTTTTTTTAAATTTCAGGAAAATTGGAAAATTATCATAATAAATTCTATTTCTGTTCAGGATTGTAGTGATATAAATAAACTGATTATTTTTGAAAAAAAAAAAAAAAAAGAAGAAACCTTTGATTTAAATCACTTCTTTTTAATATCAAAGTTATTGGTTTTAATGGCTTGCCACACTTACCACCACCGGAAGCCCAAGCCAATGTTATTCTATGCAGAGGTCGATCCAGACAAAAATTGGGACCCTTTTACTGCCCCTTCACAAAATTCAAATTTCTAAAATGGACCCCTTCACAAAATTCAAACTCATAAAAATGGGCTCCTTCATGAAAATAAGATTCATAATAATTACAAGATAAAAAACAAAATTTTTATATACCATGTTTTTAAATTTTCTGTTGAATCATATAAACGCTACCGAAGGCAGCAGGAAACCGGAACAATTGGCTAAATGTATTAAAAAAATTCATTGCTATCGTGTTTTGAGATCTTATAAAAGTTTCAAATGTAAGTCGGGAAGTTAGTGAAAAATCGTTTGCAAGCTTTGTACTGGTAACTCTGCCGAAGGCAGCAGAGTCCCGAAGCAGTTGGTTAAAAGTATTTTTAAAATGCATTTTCACCGTGTTCTGAACTAGTCTGAAAGTTTCAAATGTCTAGCTAGTCGGGAAGTTAGTTAAATAAATTTTCCGTTGAATCATATAAACGCTGCTGAAGGCAGTAGGGACCTAAAACAATTGACTAAAAGTAGTACAAAAATGCGTTGTCACCGTGTTCTGAGCTATCCTGAAAGTTTCAAATGTTTAGCTAATCGAGAAATGTGAAAAATTGATTGCAAGCTTTGTACTGGTAACACTGCCGAAGGCAGCAGAAACACGAAACAGTTGGCTAAAAGCATTTAAAAAATGCATATTCACCATGTTCCAAACAATTCTGAAAGTTTCAAATGTCTAGCTAGTTGGGAAGATAGTTGAATAAATTTTCTGTCGAATCATATAAAAGCAAAAATGAGCCCCAAAAATTAAAACCTGGATCGACCCTTTCTATGGGAAATTTTATTTACTTATAACTCATTAACTAATACATATTTTTAAATTCTGTTTTGACATTCAAAAAATTGTCAGCTGTTAAATATATGGATTTTTTTTAAAAAGGATTTTTTTTTAAATTTTTAATACTTTATTTTGAAACAGTATAATGAAAAATGATGAGTGTAATCTATATAATATTTCTCTAACGTGGACCAGTTTCAATTATTTTTTGTCGAAAGGATACGGTATGCGAGAATAAAAAAATAATAATTATACATGGACAATATTTAAGCACGCGGACTTGGCTCAATGGACTAACAAGAAAAGATGACGAGATTTGTCTGATGAGATTATTTTAAGAAAAACAAAGGATTTTTAACAATTGTTTCTTCGAAATCTTTGCAAGTGTCATTTTAAACCTAGCAATAATTTAAAGATATATATACATTATGAGCTTTTGTATCATAAATTGACTAAAAAACACAATCATAAAAAATTATAATCAAAATAGGAATTAGTTTATTTTATTTATTTATTTATTTTTAAACAAAATAACAACAACAACAAAAATTATACCAAAATTAATAGAAAGTCATCTCCAACATGATGACAAAAATTTAAAAGGCGTCGTGGGTGTCCTATATTAAAGCTGTACTGTCAGTGGAATAATGAAAATTGAGTCATGAACAATGAATTTCATTTGAAAACCTTTCTTTGAATGATTTTGGCTTCCCTATTGTACAATATTAATTTGGTTTTAATAATAATTTGCCTTCTGGTAAATTAAAATTTTAATTAGGTGGTGAAACTGGTATAACATTTATGAGTTTCAACTTTCAAATTTTAAAGATAAATAAGAAAAGAAAGAAAGTGCGAATATTTCCCATGGGTTTGCTAGCATAATATTTTATCCCCCCCCCCCCATTTGCTGATGATCAGAGATCAAACGTCCTGCAGAAGCATTGTGTTTACTAATCTTTCTCCATCTACAATACAAATGTCAATGTTCATTTTAAACTTGCTTTATTAGATTCTGGAACCCATAACGAGGTAGAATTGTTCAATATCTTTCACTTGAATAATTTTTTTGTGGGTCCCTTCACCCTTCCAACAATCGGCGATCAAATGCCATCTGTAATCCTTGCAATTTCTAATTTTTCTCCATCTACAAACAAATGCCAACTTTTTTTAAACTTACCTAATTAGATTCCAGAGAAGAAAAATAATAAAGAAGAATTGTTCAATATCACTCACTCATATGTTTTATCCCCCCCACACACACACTTTCTTCTAATGATCTGCGAAGCACTGCGATTTCTAATTTTTCTTCATATACAATACAACATAAATATCAATATTCTTTTTGAACTAACTTTAATGCATTCTAAAACTTATAATTAGAACTGCTCAATAACACTCACTCTTAAAAAAAAATTGTGCGACCTCCCCCCCCCACCTCCTCCTCCATCCCTAACGATTAGTGATCAAACGCTTTACAGAAATTTTGTGCTTTTCAATCCTTCATTCACAGCATAAATAAATTTCGATAGGGATCACATATGACATGAAGTCTTCATACAAAAAAACCTGTTGGTGATCTTTAAAAGACAATACTTGTACTTATTAAGTCACTTATACACACAATTCCAATATCAGAAGCTTCCTGTAAAATTTGGGACTTAAGATAATGTACAGATGGCAATGACGAACAAACTGGAACTGTTGATAAGAGTGTGTTTATATTTCTTAATGGTTCTACATCTAGTTATAATTTTTGAAAGCTGCATTAATTTCAATTTGGAGTCCCTTACATACAAACATTTTACTAGAGCTATGAACAAAATCATGGACATATTTCTTCTTGTGTGTTATCAAGAATAATGAATAATATCAACACTTTACCTTAACTAAAATTTTAATATTACAATGCTTTGATCATATCTGGTTAACTAACATTAGATAAACACAAACTTGGGATCAAAAATATGTTTACTGAATCTGACAATATTTTTTTCAGTTAATTATTATTGCAAAATTATGATGCAGATTATTTTCTGATACCTAAATAGCTGTCGCAGATTGGCAGATAAAATTCTGCTACTGGGGAATTGAGCATGTTTTAAAAATATATATATTAGTACATATATAAGAGTAGTATTAAAAATAACTAGGATTTATGAAGGATCCATTTAATGACTGTGTTATAAGTATACAAATATTTAAATTTATTTTAAATATAAAGTGAAATATTTAGCATATTAATAAATATAGAAAAATTCAAGAAAATTTTAAATTATACATAAATACCTATCACTAATATCATTTTTACTGTTTCACTAATTGAAAATTGATGACACAAAAACAAAAAAGGGGGAAGGGGATTAGCTAGCACAAACTGCTAAAGAAAGAGGGGAAGAAAGAATTCAAACAAAAATATTAATAAACAATTGAATACTGATATTAGTGTACCTAGAAATATTGTAATATTCAAAATTTATATTTTGTATTTTAAAAATATATACAGTACACTCCCAGAAATCCGCACAGTTTGGGTCCAGAGATTGTGCAGATTTTAGAATATTGTGGATTTTGGGTATTTTATTGTCTGCATTTTTAAATTAAAATTTTTAAGCTGCAATGCATTAAAAATGATAGTGAAGACATATGAGCAAGCATATAATACACATGAAATATTTAAAAATAAATGAAGGCAAGTAAAAAGTATAATAATAAAATTCTATATAAGTATTTTTCTTTTCACTTAACAAATTAAAAATTGTTCCATAAAGCAAAATACAAAATTGAGTACGTAAACATCTGATATAATAGCTTATATTATAAACCTATAATTTTTATTATAGTTTAGAATTACAGGTAAAGACAAATGATTTTATTTATTCATTCATTTTTTTTTCTGTATATGAAATCATTTTTTGTTCAAGCACAAATACTACTGGTTTAAAAGAATTTTGATATTTACCTTGAAGATCTGGATCTTGCTTAAAATTAACTTTCCTCATCTTATTAGATTCAATTTCTAAAATACCACCACTAAAATAAGTTCTATCTCTTTTTTTTTTTTTTTTCCCTTGTTGAAAACTATAAATTTTATTGCTTACATTGGTTGCGATGTATGGATTACTGGTTTTATTTATATTGAACTTTTCTGTATCTGGTGCAATTTATGTTGAACTTTTCAACATATATATCAGTTTACAACTTTAAATATAGTTAAAATTATTTATAGAAAAATGAAAATACTCTTTGATTTTTCAAAATTGCTTCAATGTAAAGAAAAAACCGACATGTTTGCGCATTTAAAATTTTGTCCCTGATTATGTCAGAAAGTTTAAAATAATAAAAATCTTACCTTGAATTGAGTCTGTAGTATTGCAGAGGATGATGGCATTTCAGATGGCTCCTTAATTCAACCACAACATTTATTGTATCTGGAGAAGAATATTGCTAATATTAGAAATATAATAAAAAAAAGTCTTAAGACTTTTGACTTAAAAAAAAAAAAAAAGAAGAGATTACCGTATCACCATTAAATTAAATAAGGAAATAAAGAATTTAATACTACTTCATTCTTACATAATGTAGCTTGCAAAACAGAAATTTCCTGTCAAATATTATTAAATACAGTCGAACCCTGTTAGCATGAATTACTTTTAATATAAACTGTTTCCATAATCCCTTTCAAAATGAAGATTAGTTTAATTACATAAAGATCAGTTACTGAAGCAGGTACAAATTTTTATTCGCTTTAAAATTCACGTTAACAAGGTTCGACTGTATAACATTTATATAACCATTAACATTTTTCTTGCCTTTTTACAGTTTTAATTTTTATTTTAAAAACTTTCACTGTTTTATTGATACTTAATTTCACATATTCAGGAAAAATATCTACTTTTTATTATACATTATGATTATAGTTTAACTGCTATTTTCAGCAGGGTTGGGTTTTTGACATGACAAGGGTTTAAACCGTCAAACACCTGTCAGAAACCTCTACTGTCAAAAACCTGTATGGTCAAAATTCAAAATCTATAAATGAGGTTAGAAGTAAGATTTAGTAACATTTGCCATATACAAGTGAATATCTAAATATTATGCTGTTTATAAATTAACGATTATAAATTAACAATTTGTAGATAATTTATAAAAAAAATTAGGTAAATATACTAGTTTAAAACCTAAGAAATGTACACAAAGTATGCATTATTTTATATGTTTGTTTATTTATATTAATATTTATGAAATTCTAAAATTCCAAAGTTATTTAATGAATTTGCACATAAGCAAGAAACACAGGAATACTGGATTTTTTTTTTTTTTTTTCTTCAAGTAAAACATAACATATGTGGGCAGTAAATTAATATGAATTTGAAAATAATTATATTTATAATCTATATTTATTACACAAATCATTTATCAATAAGTTTTTATCTATTTATTATTATTATTGATTGTATAAATATTCCTACCTGTGTATAGCTTGGGCCATTGTTTGGTGTTTTGGGAGTAAGGCTGATTGACTATTACTCTAGTATCTTAGGCCTAAGGGGGAATGCAATCCATGGGAGTTTTCTAAAGGGTCCTAACCCGTATTTATACAAGTTTCGGAGAAAACCAGAAAAAAAAACTCTGAACGGCTAGGCCGATGAGCGCACTCTGGAATCGAGCCCGACACCTCACATCTACCAGCTTTAAGCGTAGAACCGCTTGGCTGCTGGTGGGCCCTACAGCTCAAGACTAATAATTTTTTTTTTAAATCTGTACGAGTAAATATTAAATTTATTACAATTTATACATGTCCAGAAAGCATTCATATTTTTCTTGTCTCAGGGTAATTATAAGAATTTCAGACACAATTCACGCCTGTTTAACATTCAGAATTATTGCTTTTTCTTAAAAACTTGCAATATCAGCAGTCATTAAAAAAAAAAAAAAAAGTTTTTCTATAAAAAGTTTAAATATAAAACATTAGGCTATGCATTATTTTACTGGTTAAATACATAATACTAAAAGCACAAGGCTAAAAAAATTGAAATATACAATGTAGTATTGCAAATAAAATGATTTGTCAATCAAAATGCAATAATGATTTATAAATAATAAATTTTTAGAAGCCTAAAGTTTTGTTTTTATATTAATCAAAATGTTATAATAAAGTTTCTCCAAAAACATTAATATATTTACCTTTTAAAACATACTTATAAATAATATCTTATTGAAAACAACTATATTTTTAAAGAATCACATAACTAAGTTCAACATATACTATATTAAGCATTGTTATAAATAAATTTAGTAATATAAAGGTATCAGAGCATATTTTGAATGAACATAGAAATAATTCATGATAAAATTTTAAAAGCCTAAAGTTTTGTTTTTTATATTAATCAAAAACAAAATGTTGTAACAATGTGTTATTTAAAGAACATGAAACTATTTACTTTTGTTTCAGACACTTTAATACCGAATTTAGCTATATATCAAATTTGAGTGATAAGTAGACACATTATAGCATTGTTGGTAATATAGTATCATCCTAAATATATTTATTAAACTTCATTTTGACAAAAGCATATACTAAATGAAATGACAAACAGAAAAAAATAATCTCAAATTTTTTAGCATCAATTGCTGAAATACCAAAAGAAAACGTTTCTTAAACTATTTGATTGTAATTTTGTGACCGGTTGGTACAATGTTATAAGCAATATTACATTGCTTGTTTACATTAAGTTACTCCTGTAACATACTAAACTTTGTGCACATGCAACAACGATTAAATCAAGACTCCGATTAAATAATGAAGTAATTATTTACTGAATTTGTTTATTGAAAACATGTCCATAATATCATAGTTCGATTAACAAGTGTTTCTTATTTCTGTGCATGTATGTTTAAGTTGTAATTATTTACAATCATGTATCGTATTAATCATCTCTGAATAATAGGAAATAAATGTCACTTACCAAAATTTTCCACTGTTGGGATTTGGGATCATAATTGAGATTCAATGACGCTTGTTTTAACCGGCGAAACCATAAACAAACAGGTCGAGGCCGAGGTCACACAGCAGCTAATGGCGCGCACTGGCTGAAAAGCTGAAGTTGCAGTTGTCGTTTTGTTTGTTGCCAAGAGGAGTTACTAACTAGACCCATAATTTCTCTTTTGAGCAAGGAGTTAACTGATGCTGTCAGTCAATGGGAAATAAAAGAAAGTTCGAAAACTTGTGATTGAGGAGTCCGCCATAACGCTCGGCGATGATGCATTCTGGGTAGGTTGTATTGTAAAAGCGCATGCTCTCAGTCTTGCATATAATTTAAGACACATAGCTGACTGAAATTAAGACGGCATCGTGTCTTACTTATATTTTAAGACACATAAGTGACTGAAATTTTTTCGTTTAAGACACTTTGCTGTCTTAAGCTGCGAGATTACAGTTATCACGTGATTACAATTATCCTACTGCGCCCTAAATACATTTTAATAATTCGGTAGTAAAAGACAAAGTAAAGTCTAATTTTGACAAACAGGTAAATATTCGATTTTTTGTACTCTTTAATTAAAATATTTAAATATCTGCAATACTGCGTACACACCAGAATTTTAAAAATATGCTTATATATAAAATAAGGTATAAAATTAATTATTCAGTAAATCACCGTTTATGCGTTTTTCAAATAATGGACTTCAACTGACGTATAAATGAGAAAACATACATTTAAATTTTAAATAAAAAACTTTGATTCTGAGAAATCTAAATCTATGAAAGGGCAATTCGCGAAAAAAAAAAAGTACTTTGAAAGGTGGTTTTTTTTTAACACATTTCAAATTTAAGCTATGTATGGGAAGTGTTTTAATCATGAAAAAATTCGATTATGAGGTTTTTGTATATTTATACACCTCTTGAAATAACTTAATCACTTTTCTATTTTTGAAAGAATAATTTGAAAACGTTGAAAGAATATTATTTATACAAGGGTATGTATAAAGTGTAGCTCTTAAACATTACAGTCTCTTAATTTAAAATTAATGAAGACACAATATAATAATTCTAAATTGTCAAAAATATCATTATAAAATTGTTATTTTGTTTCGACAGTGTAAAGTAAGTAAAGTGAAATGCAATACCAATACTCTCTAAGATAAAAATCTTCTAAGAAAAATATACTGGGAGATATAAAGCACGAACCCTTAATGAAACATATAACTTTTGCGTTTCTCTCTAAATATTCTTTGCTGTCATTCTTTAAAAGTGATAACATATAAACAACTTAAAACAGGCTTTAAAATGAAACGTTGAAAACTTTTCTGAACATGTCATATTTATGAGTAAATATTTTTACAAAACAGAAAATATTTCAAAGTATTAATACTATTTAAACTTTAACAAGTGTTACAATGAGTTGTCAGCTTGATGTTTGCAACTAATTAGTATTTTGTAACTAGCATTACAAATGCGTAGGCATAAATCATTCAAACTCAAAATATACGCATATTACAAAAGGTTCACAGTAACGAATTTCCTGGGAAAACCTTCAATAATATTTAAAACATTTCTATGAATGTCACTTTCGATGATTTATAATGCGTTAACTATTTAAAATCTAATTTATTTGCACTATTCATCATATTCATATTTATTTATACGGCAAATTTACTTATACTGTAATACAAGTAAATTCTTTCATTAAACACGAAACAATAGGTTATATTAACATATAAACAAAATTAAAATACACATTCTACAAAGAATTTAAAATTATTTGAAGTGTTTAATTGACTTTTTTTAATGTGTTCTTATAAAGATAAAAAACTAAATGCGTAAATGTCCAGTAAATTATCACTATTATGATAACATTTAAACGTAAAATAATCCGACACAGAATATTATTTAGATAAAAATGTTTATAAAACTATTTTCAGCAATTTATTTAAATTTCAATAGAAAAAATTAAGTCACTCATATTTTGCATCGTAAATTGCAAATAAAAGGCTTGACTTTAAAACCAGGTTTTGTTTCTCGCCTTTACTGAAATATTTTTACACCATCATATTTTTCTAATTTTTCACAGAAAATAAGTAAATAAATAAATAGCCATAAAAATTTGTTTTTGAAATAGACATTCAAATGTGATTTTCTTAATTTTTTTTGAAGTGAAAACTTCTTTAGGCGCGTTGAGCACTTTTGGGTGAAGAAAAATCTTTGAACTCCCGTCATCGTCAGCTGACGCTTTCCATTTGAAGTGAAGACTTTTGGGTGAACAAAAATCATTGAATTCGCGTCATCGAAACGCTTTCTATCCTTGTATGATACAAATAATGTATCATACAATTAACTTGCTAATGTGAAGTGTTTGTAATTATATACTGTATATTGTTTTAAAATCTGGTGCGGCTCTACACGACTTCTCTCATCTCCGAGCACTGTCTCTATTGCAGTTAGACCTCACAAAACCGCGAGAAAGCCCAAAGCTGCCATTTTTCTCAAGTTTTTACAATCTGGTGCGGCTCTACACGACTTCTCTCATCTCCGGACACTTTCTCTTAAAGATTGCAGCCGGAAACGTTGCAGTTAGACCTCACAAAACCGTGAGAAAGGCCAAAGCCGCAATTTTTCTCACGTTTTTACAATCTGGTGCGGCTCTACACGACTTCTCTCATCTCCGGACACTGTCTTTTTTGCAGTTAGACCTCACAAAACAGTGAGAAAGGCCAAAGCCGCCATTTTTCTCACGTTTTAACAATCGGGTGCGGCTCTACACGACTTCCCTCATCTCCGGACACAGTCTCTTAAAGATTGCAGCCGGAAACGTTGCAGTTAGACTTCACAGAACCATGAGAAAGACCAAAGCCGCCATTTTTCTCACGTTTTTAAAATCTGGTGCGGCTCTACACGACTTCTCTCATTTCCGGACACTGTCTCTTATAGATTGCAGCCGGAAACGTTGCAGTTAGACCTCACAAAACCGTGATAAAGGCCAAAGCTGCCATTTCTCTCACGTTTTTCAATATGGTGCGGCTCTACACGACTTCTCATATTTTCGGACACTGTCTCTATTCCAGTTAGACCTCACAAAACCGTGAGAAAGGCCAAAGCCGCCATTTTTCACACGTTTTTACAATATGGTGCGGCTTTACACGACTTCTCTCATCTCCGGCCACAGTCTCTTAAAGATTGCAGCCGGAAACGTTGCAGTTAGACTTCACAGAACCGTGATAAAGGCCAAAGCCGCCATGTCTCTCACGTTTTTACAATCTGGTGCGGCTTTACACGACTTCTCTCATTTCCGGACACTGTCTCTATTCCAGTTAGACCTCACAAAACCGTGAGAAAGGCCAAAGCCGCCACAATCTGGTGCGCCTCTACACGACTTCTCTCATCTCCGGACACTGTCTCTATTGCAGTTAGCGCATTAAATAAAATTGTAATATAATTTTTGTAGTAGTAGTTTATATTAATGAATAAAAAAACACTTCATTTAAAAGTATTTCCTACACAATAAAATATTTCCTGACGATTCAAGAAATACACACGTAATTGTTCACGTTTTCACTTCTGTCGGCACTCCCGAAGTGCAACTTTTTTTTTTTTTTTTTTTTTTTTTAATCATTTAATTATTTTTTTCAATTTAATATCGTGAGACATGTACAAAATGTATGATACAAACCTTTTTTTTTAACCATGAAATACCCTATTCAATAGACATACCTTATACACTTATTAATAAAAAACGCGTATATGCAGTTGTACTTAAGAACATCCGCCACAATTAGCCATCATTTGTTTGAATTCTTTCTAGGAAATTGCTTTTTAGTAAGAAAGATCTTGAAATCGCATTTTTTTTCTTTTTTTGGACATAGATATAGATAGATAGGTATATGGATACACATGTTTAATTTTAAAAATATCAATTTATAAATATTTTAAAATTCACAATACATCTTTATTATTTTTTATACAACTGTTTTCTTTTATCCATAGTAACATTTTCAGAAGAATTCGGAGGAACTGCACTTGACTTTCCAAACATATTGTAATTAACGATTGTTTTATTAAGCTTAAACAACGAATTCAGTAAATAAACAGCGGGAATGTAACAGTACACTGCTTGAGTGATGTTTTATACACTGTATATCGTACAGTGGATCATTATGTATTCGAATGTTTTGTAAATTCCTCTAGAAGAACTGTAAATGTTCAGCATGCATTATCAAACATTTATGAATTTCTAGGTTAAATATTTTAACAGTGTCAAAGAGAACGTTAAATGAGTTGTGTTTAAAGAACGCAAGGTTTAAAAATATTACATTCCATTATTGTTGAAAAACAACAATTCTAATGCTCGTATAACTATGTATATAGTTCTTGCGACGATGACCTATGGCACGCCTACACATTTATATCTTAACTAAAAGTAGTTCATTCGCTAGAGCATTTTAAATATTTCAAACCGAAAGGCTGCATTGATAAATAATTCTTTATTCTGTCTCTATGTAATAACTAAAAATCCTATACTTATGAAAATCTATATAGTTTCTGTGAAGGGGATCAATAATATACCTATAATTTTCAGTTTAATCGAGCAAAACTTTAAGACGCTATCGTTTCCACATACACACATACACACACAGCTGCACACATCATCATAAACAATAATATAGTTTAAAAAAAATAAAGAACACGCTTTTATAGAAATGTGAACTGAAAAGTACAAAATATCTATCTTAGTATTAAAATGCGGGGTAAGAGAAAATCGTGTGAGTGACACACCATAATATTTACATACATTTAATTCTTTGATTAAAATAATTTAGAATTAAACAAAAACCACTTTTAAAAAATCTCTCCTGACTGGGCTCGAACGCTAGACCATTAGGTTCGTAGCGCGGAGCTTTCCCTCACAGCCACAGCGTTTACGTAGGGATGGTATTTTTTTACAATATAGATTTTTTGTTTGTTCCCAGAGCGGTTACAAACATACATTGATACGTACAAACATACATACAAACATACAAACATACATACAGGTGAAGCTAATAAAAACGTTTTAAAATAAATAGCAAAAAAGATCGCAGGAGATCTCAAAATTTACATAAACACCAAAATTAAACAGTCACACGTTTTTCATGATTACAATGCTTTTTTCTTAGCATGTATTCGAAAAGTAAAAATAAGAAAATAAAAATCGCTCTTCAAACACAAATTAAAATTTGCATTATCTTTTTTTTTTTTTTTTAAACTGTGTATGACGAATAGTTCTTTGTTTTGATGACGTAAAATAAATGAGTTCCGTAACAAAAAATAATTCAATTCACTTAAAAGATCTAGCCTTTTATAAAAGGAAAAGTCCAAAACATTGCCTTTCTTCTAACATTTCCGATGTTACGATGAACTCATACTATAAAATTTAGTTTAGAGATTTCTATTAATAAATTTATAAACTTCTTACAACACATATTAAAATAATCAAACATTAATCATGGATTTTTTTTCTAAAGTTTATTCATTTATTTATTATTTATTTTAGCCATGTAATGAAAACGACGACTATTAAGCGATATGTATTAAAATCATTAGATACAAATATACGCCAATGTGAAAAAAAAAAAAAAAATAATAATAATAATAAATACTACAGTACGACAACTATTTATAGCTTTTGAAGAAAAGGGATAAAAACCAAAAATAGCAAAAAGAAAAAAAAAAAAAACTTTTTTATTTTCCGAACATGTATGTGTAAGGAAATAGTTATAAACATAATTTACAAAATAGATTTTGAATGTTGAATCGTTAAAAAACAAATGGTTGTAGTATGTTGAAAATTTATATTTGTGGCTGTCAGGATGTCTGTACATCTTTTTCTTTGGTGTCGACACGATCTACTCTTTTGCAAATATCTACGATTTTACTCGTTCTTTCGTGGTGTATGTATGTTTGTATATGTGTGTAAGGAAATACGATATCTCCTAAATGCTTTGTTCCAATGAGCTTAAAGTTGGTACGAGTGATATAGGTCAAAATAGCACAAACTGTATAGGTTTCGATGAATCTAACACTTATTTTTATTTTTGAAAGAACGCAAAGAAAAATTATAAAAAGCATCCCAGGACTGGCGTTTAAAATTAATAAGTACAAAATTTTGGAGAGCTAGCATGAAATGACTAGTATTTTATGGTGTTTATTCTAAGTTTTGTACTTATTACAAAGAAAAATTCTTTATCATTATAGCCTACGGACTCCAATTATTTACAGGGGCACAAAAAAATTGTTTATCATTATGATATATGGGCTAAAATTATTTGAAGAGTAATTGTGTTAAATGCCTTATTTCACTGGGCTGGTTGATTTTAGATTTCTCTTACTTTAACTTATTTAAAAAGTCGTTAACTAACTAATGTTCGGAAATTCGAGTGAAGTCAATCCGTATTATATATGTGTATACATATATACATATATATAATATGCAAAACAATCTATAGCTTTGTTTTTAACTAATACACATCTAGTGTTCAACCATTCATTTAAGAGGACAAGAGATGTTAAAAATTATTATTTTTGTTTTTTATTCTGTCGCTTCCTAACCCCTTCAGTACAGCACTTTTTCTGATTACAAAGATAATAATAATATTGGAACACCTCTACTAAAATACAAAATTCACGATAGTATGCTAAAAATAATCAACTGTCACTGTTACTGTAGAATATCTATAGAATAAGCACTTATACAACGCAGATTAATACCATACGTTCATAGTGCACAATTATATGAAATTTTGATCTATATTGACACACTAAAAGTAGTGTAAAAAGGCGATGATAACTCCACCTGTTAAAAGACTTGTACAAAATATTGATATTCAATAATTTATGTAAAATTGCAATACATAAAACTTTATATCGAAATCTAGACATTACTTCTTAAGAGAGAGCTGCTACAAAATATTTTTCCTACACTCATAGACACACAGTCAGACTGAAAGTTTCTGAAAATAGTGAAATCATATTTTAGATATCTCAAAATGTGTATATTCATCGCAAAACGGAAGACAAAAATTTTAAGAAAATAACACTTTTTGTTTACCAGCAAAAAACGAATACAGTCGGCAGCAAAATTATTCGAGCGCTAGCAATAATACCTGTGTAAAAATATGTATTTCATACTGATTTGTTAAATAAATCCTTGTCGAATCATGTTTTTACTCAATCTAAGAACACGATTCGACAAAGATTTATTTAAAAAAAAAATAGTATTAAGTATACTTTTTAAAAATAGGATTTATGGATAGCGCTCGAATAATTTTGCTGCCGGCTGTAGTTTTTGTCCAATAGCACTTATTGCAATAGTAAATTTTTCAATCAACAGATAAAAGATTGTTTTTTATAGTCAATTAAATTAGAATACGACTTTTTTTTTTTTTTTTTTTTTTTTTTTTACTTTCTATATCGGAATGTCAGTTATTCTATGTTTCCTCCTCAAGTTAGATGAATTAGTATATACATTGATTATTTGAATCCTAAGAAATAAAAAGTTTTGGTCTTCTTTTAATGTGTTCCATGCTTCCTGGCTATTTAGTACAGACATTATATATATGTTATTTATTCATTTTATTATATTTATACATTATTTTCATCTCTTTACTCTAGATGGCAGCACTATTCACGTTACAATAATTATGAATAATAATCTGATTACTTTTTAGGACTTGTAATCCTTCTCTGAATCCTTAATTTACCTGAATAGTATTGTGAATCCTTTTATTACTCCATGGTCACTGCAATTTTGAACTAATTAACTGTGTGATTAACTGATATCTGATTGTTAAATTATTAGATGTGTATCGTTTTTTGCGTCAGTTTAATTTACAAATTTCAAAGTAATCTTTATTTTTTTCTACATTTTTAATGGTTTTTATTTTAATTTTCAATTTAAATGGTCTTGGATTGTCATATTTAGGTAATGGTTTTATTATGATCTTCGTTTTTTCTGGAATCACTTCGTGAGTTTCTTTACATGTGTATTGTTTGAGCTGGGTCCATTTCAAATATATTTTATTAAGTATTTTTCTAATATGGTATTTTTATTTTAATCATATATGGTTTTGGATTATCATTTTAGGTAATAGTTTTATTTTGGTCTTTATTTATATGGATTTTCTATGGGTGTTTCGGGCCTGTGAACAAAGAAAATCTTAGCTTTAGCTTTCTTTGTGACTGAAAAACATCCATTTTTTAGCATATTTGCATTCTACCAGGCCCTTGAAAACGTTAGAATGCAAATTATGTTTTTTTCCCATTCCAATTTCCAATAATTCATTTCGATTTCTCTTTAATTCTTTTTAGATTTGATATGGGTAGTCTTCGCTTATGATCCGAATAATTGTTTTGATACTGAAGTTGATTCATCTTTAAATTTCAAAAAAAAAAAAAAAATGCACTGATATTATTGTATTACTATATATATATATATATATATATATATATATATATATATAAACAAACTAGAATGAACATAACTTTATTTTGATGTCTACACCATTATTTATTTCATAAATTTCTGTAAGTATCTATATTTTCCATATTAATAAAATAATTAAACAATATATAACGGAAAATGAACATTACAATTGATTTTTCTAAAAATTGTCTGAAAAACGTTTCCAAAGTAAAATTTCTTATCATTACAGATGTTTTTAAGCAATAAATAAATTAAAATACGTTTTTTTTTTTTTTTTTTTTTTTTTAAATATTTTTGTTACAACAATCCTAATACAGTAATCATATTTTTAATTTAATTTAATTTATTTAAATACTTTCTTTAATCAGATTAATTTGTATTTAAATATAGAGTGAATATTTATTCTTATTTATTATACATTAATCTGTTTCAAGTAAATATTTACTTAATAATATTATTTCTGTGTTTATATATATATATATATATATAATTCGATTTCTAAAGAAATCAACTTAATAAAGTTATTTATGCAAAATGTTTAGAACGTGAACACACAGACGAAATCATATTTTTAAAACATTTGAAAAGTATTAAAAAATGAAATGAAATGAAAATAATATTGCACGCGGTGTAAGAGAATAATATATATATATATATATTGAGAACCTTTCAAACAAAACATTGCAGCAGATGTAACTAAGTATAGCATGAAGAACTGGAAATATATATATATATATAACATGAATAAGGATCACCAAGAATTGAGCAATCTGATATTAAAACATACAAAATCATTACGTTATCAAGGGTATAGAATGAATGTTGCATGTAAATAGGGCGATATTTCTGTAGTGCTGTATGCAATTCACTAAATATTTAAATAGCACTCTATACCCTATAACACCCATAAGACACGAAAATAATTTTAAATTCAAAGAAAAAAGAGAGAAAACCAAATATATATTTAATGTAACATGCAATTTGATAATTTGGAATTAAAAAAAATTGATTCTGATATTTAAGCTTAAAAACATACTTTATTTCAAAGCTTTAACCCCCCCCCCCCCCCCAAAAAAAAAAAAAAAAAAAAAAAAAAAAATCTGAATTTTTCATGTTAACAGCTAAAAGTCTTTACTTCTACAACAATTGCGACAGTTCTTTCCTTCTCTTGAAAAAAAAAAAAAAACATTAAAAGCTTCTTTATGTTTCTATTTCTAATGTAATACAATATTTGTTGCCATGGAGTGTACTAAAGATTAACTAAAAAAGTTCAATAAAGAGAAAATTTTCAGAGTATAACAAAAGATACATTGTTGAAACTGTGATTGCGTGGAAATATACTGTAAAATTTGTATGGTTATGAACGTATCTGTGAAACAATATTACTGTAGGTACGGAATATTAAAGTTTAATTCGTAAATCAATATAATCAGGAAACTAAATTTATTAAAGAGTGTGACGCAGAACGTTTTTTAAACACACTGGAAGAAGAACTAATAAGGAACCAAGATCTGTGAATTAATACCAAAAATAGATACAAAAACTAAATAATAATAAAGAGAAGAAGAGGAAAAAGAATCATGTTCAAAGGAAAATTCACACACTAACAAGAAAAAGTAACTATTTTGCAGTTTTTAGTCACTTCTGAATTATCAATATAGATTTTGAATCAATCAAGGAAGCACCGAGAAATTTCCAGTAAGTTAAAAAAAAAAAAAAAATCTAATCATGTTTAAAGCAAAATGCACAGTCTATCAAGAACATCTAACTAATTTGGAGTATTAAATCACACAAAAAAAATCATTAAAATATTTCTTTTTTTTTAATTATAATATAGTTTTACCTTAAAATAGATGTTTCTTTTTAAGTAATTGAATTGCCGAATATGCAAAACAAACATTTCAAATGCATTTTACGCCTTTTAAAACTCTGATTAAAAAGTTAATCTACTGAAATTACATGTTTCGAAACAAAAATTATTTATACAAAAAAAAAAAAAAGAAAAAAAAAAAAAATCGTATTTTATATAAATTATGATAAAAATAATATTCATTGAAAAATAAATAAATAAAACTACTCTGTAAAATTTAAAATGTTTTCTTAACACATATTTTTATTTAATCTTACATTTGTCAGAATGTGAGCATAAGTTTTTTTTTTTTTTTTTTTTTTTTAATAAGTAAAAGATTAAAATTATTTCAAATAGGATAATTTTTCTATAAAGAAAACTACGACGTAAAATTTTAATTAATTATTAAATAAAAAAAATTCAAAAGCGCAGTTAAAAAAGAAAAATCTGATAATTAAATATGACAAAGCATTATTATTATTTTTTCAAAAATAACAATACGCTAAATTTCTCTATTTATATCTGAAATATATTTAAGTAAAAAACATGCAATTTTCCAATTGAGGTAGATGCTTCACTTTATCAAATATTTTATTTCAATGCTTTTTAAAAAAGAAAATTCGAAACATCCTATATTAGCTTTTATACACGGTTAACAATTGCAACATTTTTAAATTTCGTTTCAAAACAGAATATGTACAAGTTTTTCAGTACCGTTTGCAATATTTCTCTTTCTAAAAGTATGGATAATGCTTGTTTTCAAAAAATTTTGAAAGGATTTATTGTAAAAGTTTAACAAAGAAGAAAACTCCACAATGGGACAAAAGACTCATTGGGAGTGTCGTGATAGCATTGAAAGAAGTTTTCAAAAAATCGAAACTTGGTTTCACATGATTACTATGATAAAAAATTAATACAATTTGTATTATTTGAAGGGACGAAGGACACACTCTTAAGCCAGTACATTTTTTCTCTACTCTGTGAATAGGAGAGCAAGAAATGTTCCCCAAAATCTATGACGAATGTTTGGCTAATCATGTAAAAGGATCTATCTTGTTTTAAACATGCATTAGTCTAATTACTGTAGTAAGCAGTCGTAATAAGCAGTTTGTAAAGAATATACTAAAGAGGTTAAATGCTTTCATAGAGATAGAGTCGCGTTTGTATTATTACAGCATTCTTTAGAAAACTGATAGAAATGTCTGTGAAAATATAAAAAATATTCTACATTTGGTATACTACCAGTACACATATAAATCTTGTTTTAGTATCGTGAAGAATGCTAACATATATTTGTTTCTTTTGCTGAGATAAGTATTCCTGTATTGTTCTACGCAAGAAACACATAGACTCAAAATGCACTGATTTGTTTACACTTTTCTCATTGTATAGACTTTCTTTTCAAACGTATAAATTAATGAATAAGTACATTTAAAGTTATAGCCTTTTAATTAAAAGAATTGAAATAAAAAATCGTTCATTCTAGATAATATAGTAAAGATAAATTGTCTCGATTGAATAGTAATAATACTATAATATAATTTTCCTAAAGAACTGAATACAATTTAATTTACAAGTAAATAATATAAAAACAGAGTAAAAACTTTTGTTAGTTAATAACAAAAAAATCTATTTTGATTTTAAAAGTGCTTTCGGAGACAATGCGAATTTATTTCTTTAATGAGTGATGATTATTTATATTTCATTGACTTGAATAATAAAAAAAACACGTCCCAGACAATTTTTAGAATTTTCACTTAAAAAGACAATATCTAACAAATTTATTTAAAGCTGATTAAACAGGTTTATGAAAAATTATATTTTATGTGAATATTTTTATTTTATTTCCTGAGAAAACAATTCTGTATAGGAGTTAAAGTAAATCTCTTTCATTATTTCTATAAAAATAGAAAGGATATCAAAACTCCAAATTAAACTTGATACTTTATGATACTTGAGAACAAAAATATAAGAATATCCTAAATCATAGAAACTTTAAAAATTAACTACACCATTTTACACGAAAATTTAAATTTGCACCTTTTATGTGTTATAAATTCATAGACTAAATTACTGTTTTCACAAACGGACTAATATGGAAATAAAGAAAAATATAAAGCTTGGTCTTTCGACGTATAGAGAGGATATTGCAAGTGGAAGTTATGAAAGACAGAAGCGTCACTTATCTAATCGTGGAAATATGTACGGGCGAATACTACTTGCACTCAAAATGCACCTCGAACGATACACAAACATAATTGATACAGTTGATATTATTTTCGGGAAACACTCTTCAGAAATTGAGGAAAAAGTAAAACGTTCGGAAATTGATATAAATATTATGCCAACGATAATGGATGAAGATAGTGTAGAAGTATTTGATTACAGCTACCCCATTACAATAAGTGATGTCACATTTGTAACTCGAAAACCAGAATACAAACCACGAGTGTTTGGTATCTTTGAAACGTTTTCGCTGTCAGTTTGGATAACAATCCTATCAGTATTAATGGCAATGATTGTAATACATTATTTCCTCTTGAAAGGTAAACATAACAGAAGCCATATTTTGTTTCACGTTTTTGCTGTACTGATGAAGCAGAGAGCTTTGATAACACCTTCCTCGGTTGGAGAAAATATCCTCGTGTATTCATGGGTGATTGGAGCCATGATTCTTTGCCTGTCTTACGATTCAGTGTTTCTATCTTTCCTCTCATTTCCACCAGTTAATAAAGTAAAAGATTTGTCGGATTTAGCCTCGGCCGTGGAGAAAAGAGATTTCCATAGCATGTCATACATAAATCACGGTATTGCTGCATATTTATGGAATACAGAGCAGAGTCATTTAAGAGTGATTGCAAGAGACATCTTGAACAATAGTTTGAGTTACGGAGACGTCTTAGACAATTTTATGCAAGAGGGTAAGAAGCAAAATCTTGCTTTTTTTCTGCCTACTCAAATTGCGGAGGCTTTCGATGGAGAATACTTTGTTTCAGAAGATCATTTTTTCAAACATTTGTCTGCAATGCTAATCCGACGAGGCTTCTGTTGCAAAGAAATGATAGATACATTCGTGCACAGAATGATGAGTTCAGGTCTTTATTTCAAATATTTTAGCGACGCTCAGTTTGCGCTTCACAACTTCGTTTCATCGTATAACGCGGAATCGGATACCATTAACCGAAAGTTAACTCTCACAGACGTTGCTCCAGCTTTTCTATTCCTCTTCTGTGGTTATTTTATATCGTTTCTCGTTCTTCTTGCTGAATTGTATTTAGGTCGCAAGAAAAGAAAGCCTAAGAAATTTGAGAAGAGAAAAAGGAGACGTGTTTCGAAAAGTACTTCGTCACTGTAATGTTCTCGAAGATTTTTTTTTCTTTGAATATGTGATCATTATGCAGATTTTTGATAAATATGGTTTACTTATTATTTAAATTATTCACAAAATAGTTTTTTATTTAAATAAAAAGACTTTTTTTAAGCATTTGAAAAGTTATATAAGGATTTTTTTTTTTTTTGGTTATTTTACTAGATTAGAAAAAAGTAATAATAACTATGAAGTGACAATATATATGTATATATATATATTATTCTTTAAAGAATATATTTACTAGATTCATTCTATTTAGTACAAACATGTACTACATTCTTACATCTGTAAGTTTAATCTGAATTCGATTCTATCTAAAAAATACATATTACTCTGTAAATGACGATTAATTTTTGCACTTGTTTCGCTTGCAATTAATTATACGACTGCTTCACGTGCGTGATATTTACAAGACCGCAAAAGTACCTCTTCATTGTCTACATCTAGTTAACCAATAATATTAAGTTTGTTAGATGCAGATTTTCCTGAGCATTATCAAATCTTTTTACCGTGGCAGTCGAATTCAGAAGATGCAAAATTAAAATGTGAGAGTACAACAGACTAACTATTCAAAGTTCACTCCATATTTTTGTTAATATTTGCTAAACAAATTTCAAAACAGTTTTTAGACACATACTCACCTTAATCATATATATATATATATATATATATATAATAAAAATAACATTTTTTATTTTGGGGATTTTTTAGTTCTGAATTATCAGTTTGTAAACTGATTAAAGTCAACTAATTATTAATTTAATCAGTAAATATGTTTGAAAGTAAATAATATTGACAGCCCGAACCTGCAGCAGTTGTTTCTGTTTAAAATAATAGCATGCCCATTACGAGTTGAGAAAGAAAAAAAAAATGTATGATTGTATCATTAAAGCAGCAACTGCCCACTCGAACCTTTAGAGAATATTAACGCGACTCTTACACATTGGTTTCTTTGCAGCATCGTTCATTAAATTTAGGAGTAGTGTTGCTAACTACCAATTAAAGAAGAAGCAAAAATTTAAAAAAAGATTAAAACAAGGAAAAAATAATTACACAACGAGTAAAGTGACTCTTGCTGATACCCGTGAAATCATTATGGGTTAATGATATTTAATTGTTCTACTAAATACTGTCATATGGTGCCTAAGAACCATTGCTTTATAAAAAGCATGGGATGTATTGGTATGTGTCGTCTTCTTGAAAATTTAGAATCGAGCAGGACAAGATATTTCACATTCAACAAAAATAGGTTAAAGAAAACTTTCCTTCAGAATATTTTCAGGGAAAAGAAACACTTGACTTTTTTTTGCTACAACTGTTTATATAAAATAATCTTTCTCTTATTTAATCTCGACATTATTATATAAAAGTAGGATAAAGATTTACGTATGAAAGCAGTCTTAAAAAACAAAAAGCGGAATATTTTCATTTCTAAATGCCTACTGAAAAAAGAGCGAAGTAAACGATTCCTGGCTCCTGCCTGTGACATTACTATGCGTTTTGTAAGTAAAAGGGGCTTAAATATATAGATACGAATATAAAAAGAGATTTGGCGCTACATAAAACTAAACTAAAAAGAAATCTTCAAACACTATTCTATTTACATAAATATATATATATATATATATATATATATATATATATATATATATATATATATATATTTATAAGCTTTGTGATGTTCTGAGCCTGATTTGTTTATTTTTAGAAAATATCTGAATGTCGATGTGTCTGCATGTCTCTCTTTTTCTAGACGTTAGCAAATTTTTCTGGCCGCTATCTTACAATCATTTGAAACTCCTTGATAAAATTTGTGTTATTCAGATTTTAAAGTGCATCGCCCAACAAAGACACTGCTATTTCTCTCACTTAAAAGAAGGCTATACGTCGGATTCTGTAGTGTACAATTGCACAAATCATTATTTGTATGAGGACTATTTTAATAAACATTGCCGGTTCAATTTGAATGTATATCGGTAGAAAAGATTTGCTACTATGCTGAAATTTATTGCCCTTTACAGGAAAATTTATGTTTATGATATGAAAATGCCCAAAACTAGCTATGTGATTTGAACATTATTAAAAACTATTCTGATTTAATAAGTGTACATGTCTGAAGACAGGTGGCGCAGATATTATGCAATACTTCCTGTTTTAATGTAGGCTATATCTCCACATCTATGATATATAAATGAACAAAACTCGGTGTGGGATACATATATTATTAAACGTTATTATTATTCTTATTATTTTTTTTAATTTCATCACTTGTCAGATCACAGTTGACGTTGCTGATATTCACTTTCTTTAATTTTACAGAACGTTCTATCTCAGCATCATATCAAATAGATATTTAAAATCTTTATTGCAAGATTATATGATGATTCAATTTTTTGTACGTCAGTCGGTAGTTGGCGTTATTTTATATAACAACGCTGTTTATAGAAGGATTTTTTGTGATGTCACATCATTCTAGTTTTCGTAATGTACAAAGATCATATTGCATAGTTTTGTAAATTTAATAAGCACAGTGACAAGTAAAGATGTGGTATAAATAAAAAGTTTTATGTTCACCATCCGTTCAAAATTTGTAAAATTTATTTTTAAATACTTTTTTGTGATTAATGAAACAACGCTTGCTTTAATATATGAAACTCACGAAACTATTTGTTTCATTGTGTGTTTGATGGAAAAGTGAAATGGAAATGTTTTACATGATAAAAATGTGTAATACATGTGAATTTCAAATAACATTATAATATTTGAACATAAGTTTTGATGTTCTTAACTAGAATGTTATTTTATTTACCTCTGCTTCTTATCCCTTTAAAGGGACTTGCCACCTTTGACTTGGCGTCATTCAAGGTTTTTTTTGCAAAATATTTCCTTGGAATACAAAGAAAACAATCTTCATCATTATGACGTATCAGCTGAAATTGGTTAAAGTGTAACAGAGTTCAAATAAACAGCCTTTTCTATAAGAGAAAATATTGAAGCACCTTATTATAATTTTCTCTTTCGCTTATTTAATATCTTATTTCTCTTTACGTAATTAACGGCTGTTTAAATACATAAATATTCTAAAAGAAGTGACAACTTATTTTATTTTTTTTTTAGTGTCTATGTGTGTGCTTTTCTATTAATATTAAAAAATTTATGTGATTAGCAACACTTAAATTTTATTATTCATTAAAAAACACATATTATAATAGAAATTGCATTTGTACTAGGTTATATATATATATACATATAATTTTCATTACTTTGGAAATGTGGCCTATATGTTTACGACTTATTTTTATCTGGAAAATATCGTAGGAACTTTTAATTTTTATTTGTAAATGTCTTTTAGTATCAATATATTTTAAAATGTACCAAATCCGCTTTTAAAACTTATTGGAGTTAAATGGTTATACTTCGAAATTCTTTTGCAAGTCTCTTCAAATGAATGTTATTTTTTAAATGAAACCTTTCGCAGTTTATAATTTTCATAATGTTTCAACTGTATAAAATTATTAACGAAATGATATTATTCTTAAAATTCAATGTAAAAATGTATTTCTACGTTTCACACAGCACACAATTATATTTTATTACTATATTTAATCTGATTATTTAAAAATTTTAATTTGATTCAGTAAATAATTTTTTTCCAGTAAGAATTATTTAAAATAATAAATTTAAATCTTTATTACCAAGAATTTTGTTTTAAGAGAGTGATTATAGTAAAGGATATCTTGTAACATAGTTAATTAATTAAATTTTCTGCAATTTATCTCGTTTATGTATTCGATATAGATAGCGATGATCGATACAGATATCTGTGTTTAAGATATCTGAGAACACGATTAAATAATTTCTTCCTGTAGTATGTCTAATAGAACAAATTATCATCTTCATAACGCTTTGACGAAATATCATGTTGTCTGCTTAACAGGAGTATTATTTATTAACCATTATTAATTTCTGAATATATGTTACAAAAAGAAAATATTGTAATCATGACATATTCCAAAAAAAAAAAAAAAAAAAAAAAAGTGGTGTATTTATATATTTTTAAGGTTTCTTGAATTTCCTTTTGTTGTTTTTGTTAGTGGTCAAATGCAGGTCTCCCGAAATTTGAAAAAAACTTCTCGCCAACAAGCATACCTTATAGCCAGTATAAAATATCCCCGCCCTCCTTTCCTTTTTTTCTTTTTTTTTAGGTTGGAGGACTATCTGGAATTTTGTAGAAAAGTTTTGTGTAGTTTCAAAATAAATTTAAAATATCAGTTCTATCGTTATAAATTGTATACAAAATGAAAGGGTGGTTTTTTCTGAATCCAGGGGTGAAAACAGTTTCTCGACACGACAAATAGAATTTTTTTAATTAAACAAAGTATGAAATTTAGGTGGAAATACTTTATTTTAATTCTTTTTAATTATTTTAAAAAGTTCGTGGCCCAGATTCACGGTCAAATTTAGATAAAAAATAAATTAAAATTAAAAAATAAAAAATAAAATTTTACAAATTGAAATTAATAGTCTTCCGTACTAAACTTAATTCTGTCTTTGACTGAATACTTAATTCTTTTTTTTTTTTTTTTTTTTTTTCTTTTTTGAAAATTTTTTGTATATAGTAATTAAAACTCTATGCGGTTAAATCGGTTTTATTATTCTCTATAAACCGATACATCACCCACCACCATTGATAACTAATAACACTAACAAAACGATTCAACACCGAGTCGTAAATCACACACGAATGCGAGCAGTGTAAACTAATACCCTAAAATCGCGCATAGATTCAATGGGTTGTGAAACGTGGTGAAAGGAGCCAGAGTGAAATTGTAGCCCAGTTCTGGAATCTTTTCTAGATGGTGAAAAAATATTATGAATATTATTAACCGTTTGTTTTGCGAGAAATTCTTACTTGATTTTTCTGGAATTGAGTTGTAAAAACAAATAATAGCTACTGAAACTCACCTCTTGTGTTTGCATTTATTTATAAAGATTTTTAGATAGGATTGACTACAAGAATATAAGAAAACGCTCTAGAATTCTGACAGAGGATTTTAAAACTCGCTAACAAAGGGGGCTAGGATTTATAAGAATGGCATGGAACTATTTTTACTAAACCCAGAATTTGGATTCAAGATGTCAGTCACATAATATTTTCTCAGTGTATTTACATTTTCCATTATTTTCTGAATCTATTATCTGTACCTATTTTCTCTGTATCTAATTATTTTTTGTTAGTTCAATACATATTGAGAATTCATATTTTACAAATACGCACAGGTTAAAGCTTATTTTAGCAAACTATTAATTAATATATCTACACACAAAAACACTTTAAACAGAGATTTAAGGGAAAATTACAGTGCTTTTTCCGTTATTGATATTTCTTTAATTGATTTTTCTTTTTCCATTTAGAGTACTCCTATTTCCAATATGGAAATTATAGTGTTTCTGTTGAGCATATGAAACAAATATTCATTCTTTTCTAACATAAACAATGCAAATTATTTATTTTCTTTTGAATAAAAATCAATTATTTTAATGGAATTTAATCTCAAAAGGAACATTAACGTAAGCTTTTCTTTAATTTAGAAAGATATAATGAAAAGAAACGTGAAATACAGTTAAAAAGCAATTTAGTAAATCATATAAAAAAGGCACCATTTTATTAGCAAAAATATAATGTTTTTCGATGTATTAACATAATTACCTTTGTAAAGAGAAATACCATTTCCCATTTTTTTGTTATATGTTAAAAATATATATAAATATTATCCATAAAAAGATAAATTTAAGGATTAACTTCACCAACATTAATATTTGAATTGTTACAAAAATAAGTTATTCATTTTTGTTTTTAAAATACTAAAAAAAGTTATGCAAGAAGCATATTTTAATTAATTTTTGTGTTTACACGAAATTTAAAAAAAAGCTTACGTTATTTGTTTAAAAGGTTTTTGTCAAAGAGATAATATTTCCCGTTGTTCTAGTTTTATCACAGGCGTTTTTGTTGTATTAAACATGATTAAATATTTTACAATTTTGTCTTTTATTATCTTAAAAAATTCCATTTGTTCTAATTTATTGCAAATGATGTTTATTGAAAATATGAGAATAAAAGATTTCTTTTTAATAAATATGATTAACTAGCGAGTTTTATCTGCTTCGCAGTTCGTCATAGTAAAAGGATTTTTTTTATTATTTTTTTTGTTTTTAATACATCTTTATTACTTTCTCTTATCCATGAGGTAGATAAAGTATAGTTTTAGGGTCAAATTTTCGAAAATGTGTTTTTGCTATATTTACCCGTTTTCAGCTCCCCTGAATCCAAAAATCGTAATTTTAGCGGTTGGTCTGTCTCTGCGTGTGTCTGTCTGTTATCAGCATATCTCAAAAACAAATTATGGCAGAAAGTTCAAACTTGGTATTCTAAATGTGTATCATATAGGGATTCTACACTAAACTTTTCGTTGAGATCAAGCAAATGGTTCGTGTACAGGGACGCCCAAGGGAATTCAAATACATTATGTCTATGGGAGAAGTTGCAGGTAAGGTGAGTTTAAAACCTACAGACTGCACTAAACCAAATGAAACAAATATATGTTTTTTATATGCGTAAAAACATGCTTCATGTAGAATATGGTTTAGGAATCATTCACTGTTTGTTTACAGGGCTACATAGAAGAACTACATTGTATTGCGACTGTACTTGAAAATTGTGGGTTGTGTACTCCAGGTTTTGTCGTGTGTTATAATTACACTATTTTATTTATGTGCACCATATGATGTGTACAGAACTTTCAGAAGATATACAGGGATGCCAATTTTCAAGCCATAACGTTATTTTATATTGTTAGTGGAAGTGCTTTACTATAATATTTTACCATGTCCAGGAAATCTACCGAGTTATTGAAATTAATTCCTTATAGCAAATAATGTAGTTTTTTTTTTTTTTTTAGCTAAATATTCATCGCTTGTTTTTTGTATATTTATATATTTTGAGGTTCCTGAATACCGAAGTCAAGTTTTTAACGTCTGATCTTTGGCTGTGTCTCTTAGAGTAAATAAGAAACAAATAATTTCAGGTGATCCAAATGTTGTATTTTGAAGCTAATACGTTCGTTACTATAAAGGTTTGTTCAATGTTTAATTTCAAGGAATTCGTCGAATGAAAGTTGTCTTAATGACGTTAAATGAACGTTTGAATTTAATAAAAGATTTGAATACTGAATAAATGTATGTACGATAATAAAACGGGTATTTGAGGTGTGTGTGTGTGTGGGGGGGGGGTGTTACCTACCTCGCATAGAATTAATTATAAAATAAAGCTGTTCTGAAGCCTAATTTGAATTGCTTTAACATAGGTTTACGTAACAGCAGTCGTTACGTTACCCCTTTATCTCTTATCTGTACTTATATCATTAATTTTCGGTGCAAGAGAAAGTCGTGTGAGTGACACACCAGAATATTTTTTATATCAGATTATAAATGAAAAAAAAAATTAAAATTATTAAAATCTTTTTTGCTTCTACTGCCTTTGGAAGCATCTTTTTCTTTTCCACTGTTTCGGGTATATTTCCCTCTGCCTGTGCCATCAAATGTTATCATTTGTATCATCCATAGGTAAATACCTGTATATAATATGACGAAAAACTAGTTTTATTTATATTTGTGTTATTCCTATTGCTTTCTAAGCAACATTCCTATGTTTATCATACAAATTAAATTATGTTTGTAAAATTATTGAAATGTAGGATGATTGTGATAGGATGATTGTGTAGGATGATTGTGATAGATTTACAAAAGAAAATAAGCCCGCGTTCTGTGTCGCTAAAACAATATTAAAAAAAAAATCTCTTTTGCATATTTATATATGACTCTATATTTCATGTTGGTATGCATAAACGTCAATGGCATATATTTCATCGATTGCTGAAAAAAAATTTAAGTATTTAATCGTGAATAAATATAACCATTTTGTCCCATAAAGTTTTAGAAAAATTTATAAAAGCATTGCTTACTGTACAAGACACAAACATATCCGATCTTGTTACGTTGAGTTTTTCTTATTAAATAACTTTCTCTATATCTTCTTCACCGCTAAATTTTTGTTTGAATCCTTTCATCCTTTTTTTTTATTTGATTGTTGTAGGTTCTGTACACCTCACGTTAAATGTGATGTTTTAGAAAACGTGGTAAGGCGAAGCACACTCTTTGAAATAATAATATGTATTCGATAACCGTTCGTTTGTATTAATATTTAATATTTTTTATATGATTTTTTTTTTTTTTTTTTGCGAATGTTCTATTTCAATCTTGTTGCAATATTTTTTTATTTGTTCATTGTACGGTCTGTAAGGCTTATGTTAGTTAAATATCATCGCATGATGTAACATAAGAAAATATTAAATTTTTTTTTAAATGATATAGATATAGGGGAGACCTGTGTACCTAGGGCCGCTTTTTTTCAATGCCCAAAAAAAGAGCCCTTGACCTGTTTAAAATTATCACACTTATATAAGCATATCTTTGGAACTAATTACTTCCAATTGGGATTAATATAAATACCTAAAATAATAAATTCCGACAAATAGAAGGTTTTAAAAAAAACATCACTTGTGGCCTTAGGTACAACACCCTCATTGTACCTGGGGCTAGACCTCACTGTACCTAGGGCCATTCTCTCAAAATTAGATTTAACTTAGTAATGAATAGAAAATAAGCCTATAAACATGTATTTTATAAAAGAAACAATATCAAGTAATATATTTATTTATCATATAATAATTACCATGTTGTTGCCTTAATTTAAAACACAACACGAAATTTTTCACTTTTTTTTTTTCTTTAGGATATTCTAACAGAATTTTTTTTTTCCTTCAATTTTTTTTCTGTAGTGTCTCTTGGATTTCTAGATCTCTCTGGTTTTCGGTCACATCTTTGATGTGGGAGGTTTTTCTTTAGGTAAAGGTTTTACTTAGGTACGTACCTGTTAAAGCAGGACACACGAAAAGATGTTAGATGTTGAAGGTTTCGAAATTTCAACAGGACACAAAACAGAGACATCCAGTTTTATCATTGTTGGTTCACTTTCTTCCTGGATTTTTTTTTTCTTTTAATATATGGAGGGATCTTTTCTTTCAGTCACATTTGAACTTAAATATTCATCCTCAGTGAATGTGTTTCGATTCATTGACTATATGCCGGATACACGAAAGCCTGATAGAATGTTCACAGGAGTAAAGGCCGACGGATAGGACTAGCCAACACTTTAAGCAACATCATATATAGTGATTGGTTTACCAGGGTTTGCCAGCATCCAATTACTACAGGCTGTACTTCTTAACACTTTCTTAACACTTTCTCGACCGCTGACGTAGATTCACGTCATTTGAAAATATGAAACTCCACGAGTGAACGTTTCTTTTGCAATTTGTATGTTATTTGTTTCTAAAAAATATACACAATATTCATATTTGTAAAATCAGTATATTAAAGATGCAAATACTTTGATTGGAGAGAGAGTATGATTATAATGCATATCCATTTGTAATATAAATGTAAATACGGAAAATTTTGTTTTGAAAAATTGTAACTTATGAGAAAAACGCCCACAGGCGGACCTTACTGTCAAAAAGTCAAAAATATGCGGTCGCGAAAGTGTTAAAAGGTCCAAACACACTGGCCCTAGGTACAAGGCAGTGATATGGCCCTAGGTACAAGTTTTGGTAACTTCATTCAAATTGCCTTCTGCTAAAAAACCACATGCAGAGAGGACTAATTAAATATCTCATTTATTGCTCAATATAACAAGAAAAATTATACACTAGAAATGAAAGAAAAATATTTGACTCGGCTTTGTAAAATAGGAAAAGAGATGAGCTGCAAAATTTTACTTCAGGCCATGTAAATTCGTTTTCTACATGTAACTTGTCAAAACTCTCTCCTCAAAAGTTCCAACGTAGTTGTAAAAGTAGCAATATGTGTTGTTACTCGCCCAATTGAGTATTAAAACTTAAAATTAAGTATTATTCAAATAAAGTGGGGTGGCCCTAGGTACACGGGTCTCCCGTATATATACTGAGTTTTTTTTTTCTTAGCTTATGAAATCTATTATTGAAACAAAAGCGTAATGTTATTAATTCTTAAAAATTATTTAATGCCTTAAACATTATATATGCTATTGAAACTCACTACGAAATGTTCCTCGGTTAAAATGGCATTAACATGCCCTGCAAAATTTGTTTGTGTGCGGGATATGAAAAAAAAATGACAATGCTTGTTTTCTAAAAAGAACATTTTCATAAATTACATTCTGATACATTTCTATAACAAAATGTTAACCAAACTGTCGTTTATTTTCAATATGCTAAAATAAAATTATGTATAGAGTATATGTTTAGCGTTCAGATTTACAGGGCAATATTAAAACATTTAGATACATTAAGGCGGAATTTCCATTTGTATTAAACATTTTAAACATTTTCCAACAATATTTAAGATTGATTATAAATTCGATTAGTCTATCTGCTTACCTTTCTGTTCTTCTGTCTGTTGTGTGATAACGTAGACAATGCATATTGAAAGTTATAAGATACAATGAGTACATATAGTTGGAAAATGTTAATAATCAGTACTTTCCGCATGATATTTCGTCCTTGCTTCTAAATAGGCATTTGTAGCCTACTTACTCACTTAACCTCGCATTTATGCTTTACTATTACAAAATAGGCAATAAAGAAATTAAAAGAAAATTATTTTGGATTAGTCAAAAGATAAATCCTCTTGGATCTCAGGAAAATAGATCAATCATTAAATCAGTCAACAATTTTTAGTGTAGTAGATGAATGTGTAGTGGTATCTATCTAAGACTTATTTTATATTAAACTTGCAATAAAAAAATTATAAATAAAACTCTAATTATATATTATAAATATTAGAGACGCATTCTTTGTATATTTGGAATGGAGTTAAAATTGAATGTAAATTGTAAATTAGCAAATAATTATTAATACCTAATTATTCATAAGGAAATAAATTTTAGTTATACCTACAGTACTTTCTTTGATATGAAGGCTTAATATATTTATGATATTGGTAAAAAGTAATTAATTGAGATTAAAGTGCTATTATGTAAAAGTCTTCTATTTAATCCATTAAAAATTGTCTAACTGAAATTAAGCAGATAAAGTACTCATAAATACTTGACAGAAATAATTTACGATAAATCTTCTAAATAACATGTATTTATGATTTAATGAACTTTGAATCACGAATACAAATGAATAGAAGAAAACTTTACAGAATCATTGAACAAAATATAGCTGTGATTATGTGATAAGCGGGAATAATTGCAGAACGTGCCGACTAATTCGAAATGAAGTTAATAAGTTTTAATTTAATGAACGTGTTAAACGTATATTTTTTCAAGCGATACAATGTCAAATTATATTTTTAGTCATTTAAAAATCAAATACTTTATATTATATTAAAAGTAGTATGCTGGTGGCCTCTACATGACTTTCTTCTCTGTTTCCCTATACAAATTAAGGCTCGCCAGAGGCCGAACAGTTCTGCGCTCAAAGCTGGGGGACGTGAGGTGCTGGGTTCGAGCCTAGGTCGCGCTCGTCACAATAATCAATTAATTTTCTACGTTCATATGCTACCATATATATATATATATATATATATATATATATACAATATAAATAATAAGATATAAAACTTAGATTATTAAAAATTTAATTTCTTTTTATTGTAGACACGTCTGCATTGAATATTAGAAAAGCTATACATTTGATTAAAACTAAACATTTAATAAAAATTCACACTTAATTTGGCAATTTTATTAGCGAAAGTTAACAATAGTAGAAAATGGAAATATCGCAAGTAGAAAAAAGATGAATCGATAGTTAATATATAAAACAAAAGATTACGAATACTTCTAAAAATTTAAAAATGGAAAAAGAAAAAAGAAATCTTGAATGACAGTATGGAAATTTGATGTTTCGACTAAATGATGATTCTAAATGTTTACAGCAAACAAAAGATGATGAATAATGATGTAAAATGGATTAAAAATGATGATTTATAAAAAATAACACAAGTTAAATACGATTGATAAAAAATAAGAATAGAAAATATGTTATTTCAGCAATCGCTGTAGATAAACAAGACATTGTCTGCTATTTGTTTTTCCTCTATCACGTGACCTCTGACGTCAGGTGGGAAGAGCCCATTGAGCTGATTAGGTAATGTTAGTTCTTATATTTTTCATTTAATATCTATTTTATTTCATAAATAAATTATAAAATATTAACCAATTATACAATCAATAAAAGTATGTTAGAAAATTTTACTTTAATGAAGTTTCTAAATACAGTAGAGCCTCGTTTATACGAGATAATGTGGATATCGCCTGTCTAAGGTAAAGAGAAATATAAATTGTAAAAGAATAAAAAATCGTGCAGTGAGCATTGATCATTAAGATTTTTCAACTGCTGCATCATTTAACCTTCAATATTTTTTTACTACATTATTACGCAGATACAGCACAGAAGCACAGAAATCAAATAAACTAACTGAATTTATAATTACTCTTAAATGTTGTTGAAATTTATTAAAAAAGCTTAACGCAAATGTAAATGCAATTCCGGCAGATTCCAATGGAAGACCTTAGTGTCTGGATATTTTAGTGTATCCTTATAAATCTGAAAGCTGAGCATATCATATTCCATGGCAAATATCATTTTAGCACATTAACAATGAATGTCAATTTTCTTACAAATTTTGCAGTAGGAAGTTATTTAAATGTGATTTAAAAAATGACACTTCTAAAACTCAATGCAAGTTTTTTTTTTTTTTTTTTTTTTTTTTTTTTTGTGTGTGTGTGTGTCCCTGTACAGAAACTAGTTGTACATCGCCTATTAATGCCATTTTAAGCACAGAGAACCTGATAACGTGTATCATTTTAAAGCTATTCTGAGGATATTTACAGACGTAGGAGAATTGGAAATCCACACATAGACAGACAGACAGTCTACAGATAGACTAATTTAAATATATTCACACTTAAAAGTTGTTAAAAACGTTTAATGTAAACCAAAATGAAAGTGCAACAAATTTACAGTAGTAGCCCTTAATGTAATTGAAATTTTTCGTATGGTCCTGTATGTCTTAATGCTAATCAAATTTTATTCTATAGAAATAATTATTTTGTACTTAAGAATAACATATTTCAATTTCATTACGATTTGAGCAAAGTAACGGTATTAAAATATGGTTTATAGAAATACCTCTCACAGAACAAAATTCTTAGGAATACTTTCGGGTGTCCCTGTATACAAAATCGTGATGCTATTTGTTCCGTTTTCAATGGGGAACATCCGACAATGAATTGAATAACAAATTCGTATTTCATTAAGATTTCTGTAAAGAAAAGGTACTAGAAATCGGTTTATAGAAATATCTCTCATAGAACACAATGTTTTGGGATACTTTCGGGTGTCCTTCTACATTAACCAATAAAGGTATTTACTTCATTTTCAATAGATAACATTCGACAGTGAAATTGAATAACACATATCAGTTTCAAGAAATTCCAAGAATGTTTACGGGAGTTAAAATGCGGACATACAGACGGACAGACAGAATCATATGCACATCATTGAAATCATATGCACAGTTAAAAATTGTTATAAAATATAAAAAACGTCTAATGCAAACTAAATTGAAGTTCAAAGTAAGTTTACAACGATAGACCTTAATGTAACTTAATATTTTTGTATGGCCCTGTAAATCTATTGCTAATCATACTATATTCTATAGAAAACATTCTTTTCCGCATATGAATAACATATTTCAATTTCATTAATGTTTGTGCAAAGTAAAGTTATTGAAATATAGAAATACCTCTCAAAGACGTTATGCTTTGGAATACTTTCAGGTGTCCTATACACAAATTAGTGGTTGTGTGTACTTAATTTTCAATATGGGACATCAGATAATGAACTTGATTAACATATTGCAACTTCAATAAGATTTGTGTACTGTAAAGTTATTAAAATATGCAAGTTTTGATGTATGATAGTTTGTTTATGGAATTACCTCTCTTAGAAAGCGACGTTTTGGAATATTTTCGCATATCCTATACAAAAACCATTAGTGGTACTTACTCCATTTTCAATAGGAAACATACGATAGTGAACTTGAATGACATATATCAGTTTCAAGAAATACCGTGAATATTTACGGGAGTCAGAGTGCGGAAAGACAGATTGACGAACAGACAGAAGTTTTTTACCCATTATGTCTAAATCGAGTAAAATTTTTGAAACTTTCTATAGATATAATTTTAAGTTGGGAACAGACCAAAAATTCTAGAAGTGTCGTTCAATTTCGTTCAGCCATTCTCACGTGATGCCCAAACAAATAAAGTTTTACAGGCATACAGACACAAAGACCCTTTTCCCCTTTCCTACCCCTCTTCAAAAGATTTTTATATGGTAGACGGGAAATCGAAGTTTTTTTAACCTTTTCACCATATTTCTACAAGAAACTTAAAGTTTAGCAAAATGTTTTCTCGTAGTTGCTAATTAAGTTAAAAGATAAAAATTTCTGATATTTAGTCTTTATAGGAGGGAGAGGGAGTTAGGAGCATCTAAAAGTTATACCTGTTCTTCATACGCGGAAAATCGCGTTGGTTTCTACTAAAATCTTCAATTTTAGTGAAATGTTTCTTCTTGGGTCCTAATTAAAATAAAAGATTAGAATCTTCCGAAATTTATCGAAAATTTTGTGTGAAAGGAATGCCTAGCATGTCTATCCGTTCTTCGCACGGGGAAAATCACGGTGGTTTTCCAATAGGAATTCTCAACAGATTTAAAGAAAGCTTCGTACTTATCAGAACTCAGAATAAACAATCTCTTGTCAACAGATCCAATTAGTTAGCTGTGTTTTCAAATTTTCTTTTTTAAATTTTCCCCTGCGATAAACGGGTAGAACTGCTGTTTGTATTATAATTTAGAGTTCAGTTTTCTATTTCTTATTACATAGTTTATCGCTAGTAAGTAAAAGTCCAACACAATCATAGTAAAGCGTAGCAGTATTTTCTATTCAAATAAACTTTTTCTATCGGATAACTTCTAAAAAATGACGTCATTTTCGAAGACGATAATACTTGATTTGAAAGTGACGTCATTCTAACATGTTATATATATATAAATATACAGGGTGGCTATTTAGTATCCAGAAAAATTTGAGGAGCTTTTATGGACTACCTACATCATTATAACCCCTTTTTTGTTGTTGTAATGCATTTATCTTTAAATATTATTCATTAAAATAATTTGCATTTACTACAAAGGCAGTTTTTGAGCGACCAGGAAAAGAAAAATCTATTAGATAAATGAAACAGTTTCGTGATTTTTTTTTAAGTGTGGAGCATCTAAATTATTTTGTGGTCAGATGAGAAAGTTTTTACATTTTGAGTCGCTAAAAACTCTCAAAATCATCGGAAAGTTTTGGATCTAGCTCTCAAGAACACCAGAAAACGAAAAGATGCAATAAGGTCTTTGTTTTTAAAATGTTTAATGGTTTAAGCTGAGATTAGCAACAATGGGAAGTTTCAACTGGATTTTTTCAAAGAAAATGCAAAAAAATAAATAAATAAATAAATAAATAAAAATTGAAAAAAAAATTGAAAAGTTTATCAAAAAGTTGTTTTAGAGAAATCTGTACTTCCATGGAAGCAAGATTACAAGGCTAAGATCTTTCAACAAGTTTGTGCTCTGGACCATGGAGTCAAATCAACGTTCGCTTTAATCGATGTCAAAGGGAAAATGTATCTGACCAAAAATCTGTGTTCTTCTAACAGCTCTGATTCGTATCCAATGGATTTTACAGTGTGTGGGTTCTTAGAAGAACAATTAGGAACACAGAAAACCATACATTTGATAGACTCAAGAAAGCCCTGAACAAAATATGAGAGGATTTAGATCCAAACTACTTGCACCGTACTGTCGCCTCACTTCTGAAGAAGATCGCAGCTTGCGTCAAAGCAGGTGACCGCCGTTTCAAAAACACATCGTAAAAAATATTTGTTAGACATTACTTGTTGCAAAAATAGAAGCTTTAAATTTGTTTGCTATTTCACTAATTGTTTATTATCAAATACATTTCCGGATACTTAATAGCTATCCTCTATATATGTATATGTTATTTATAATAAGATACTAAGACATTTTCACATATTCACAATAAAATGTTTAAATCGCATTAAATTTGGACAAAAGCGGAATATTACAACTTTTTCTTTTTTAAACATTTCACTAATTTTTAATTTAAAATTTTTAGCTAATTTTTATAAACCTCTACCTACGGAAACATGTTACATTAGAAGTAACCTAATATGTTACATTAGTAGTAACGTATCAAATTTGAAGTTTCTATCTGCAATAACACTGAAGAAACTCATACAAAAATATGTTTCTAAATCATTTTTCGCCTTTCGAAACACTTACTGTACTTC